>JABUQX010043264.1:2500-34755 GCA_015478945.1 Trachelipus rathkii
CTTTTTCGCTTCATCTTCTCAACTCTTATCTTCATTTTTACTACAAATTCTGGGGGGTTCAAAATCGGAGTTTATTTTAAACTGATTTTCGAAACTCATTCTCATTATTCCAGATCCCTCTCATGAAATAATTTTCGTATATATTTCTATGTTCCAAATTCCAACGCTGAGTGAAATTCACAAGTATATAAATATATATTATCAGATTAGCATGGAAAAGTAAAAGGGAGTCTACATGGTATTGATGTAATCCTTATCATTTTAGCCTGTATTTTATTAAATTTATTAGTAAAAGTGCCTGGTTAATTCTGAGATTTTTACATATCCTTTTTGAAATGATCTATTTATAATTAATTCTATTAAAATAATTATTTTATTAAAAATTACTTATTAAATATAAATAATTAATATTAATTGATTTATCATTCTTATTAAATTTATTAAAATATAAAAATTTGTAATAAATTATAGTGGTATTTTATCCTCATGATCCATTTGATAATTGTCATAGTGGGTGTTCTGCTACGTAATAATTTACTGAATTGTAGTTTTATATCACTGAGATGGTAGCTATGTAATAGTTATGTATGGCTAATCATAATATTCCATCTTATTATATCATATTATCTTTTTATTTATATATGTATAGTTATTTTTTATATTTAATGTAATTATTTATTAAAGTAGTCATTTATATGGAATTATTATCGATTTCATTTTACTTTTCACCATGAAAGTCTACAAATAGTTTTTAAGTTATATTTATTATATTATCATATTTGAATTATAATTATTATTATGTAATTAATAATTTATTAATATACATAAATTTATGTCTTCAATATCAGCATTTATTTTATTGTAAGATTTTTTTTTATATTATAATATATTATTTATTATATATATGTATTATATTATTATTTAATATAATGTATGTATATGTAATATTAAATATTTTATATTTATTATTAGAATTAGGGTATATTTTTAAATATAATTTAAATTATATTTAATTATTTATATATTAATTTATTATTAATTATATTTTATTTTTAAGTTATATAATAATAACCAATTTATAATTTTATTTAGATATAAATATTATATAAATTGTGAGTTTATTAGATTATAAGTCCAGTTGAACGGATAGGAGATACGAATATCAGAACCTTATTCTATCTGATGAGTGAGAGGAAAATCAGTGTGTGTCTTATAATTTTTTTTTGTTCGATCAATCGTCACATCAGAGTAAAAAAATTATTTTATGACACTGTATTGATTCATTGAAAGTGCTATTTAAACATAATTGAACAAATAGTAAGTAATTGGACCAATCGTATTTTAATAAACGTCAAAATCAAAATTATAATAAATAATAGAATAGTAGTATCTTATTATTTCTATATTAACTAGTTAATAAAATTATTATATTAAACTTGATATTAAATTTATAATTATGAACTTTGGCGTTAAAAAGAAATCTAAAATTTGTAGATAAGTTAATCATAGGGGTTTATAATTATAAATGTTATTAAACTTATTAATATTAAATAATATTATACTGCCCATTTTACAAGGTAATAATAGTAAAGTAGTAGTAGTTATAATATATAGGATATATATTGAATGAAAAGTATATTTTTTGTAGGATATATATATTTTTTTATAAATAAAATATAGCAAAAATCACTTATTCAGTATAAGTCATTAGTATGTGACGATTAGTAAAGATCAAGTAGTACGTATATATAGATAATTAGAGATTAATATATAGTAGAAGTTAGTACCATATGGCACATGATGTTAGTCAACCGATGAAGTGAATTATTAAAGAAGTGTAACTGGTCATTAGCTGATACCGTTAATTTATGATACATAATTATCTATATATTTTGGACTATAATTTCCGTTAAACAGCCCGCAGATCGATATGTAATCGAATTAAATTATCAATTAAACTATTCGAATCCTACTTATTCTTATAATATTTTATTAAAATATATAAATATAATTATTAATTTTTATAAAAATGTAGAAGTTACATACATTTTTCAGACTTTACTTTCAATGTGACTTTTTCTAGATTGTCAATTCTTTTAGTAATTTATTATTTATTCTCATTTCAATTATTTTAAATAATGACAAATATTAATAAATGAAAATAAGTATAATCTACTCATTGGTTAATTCATTCTCTATACATTAGCTGTGAAGGTGAGAGTCGCTACAATGTAATATTTACTCATAAATATTAACATAAATAATATATTTATAAAACATTTTAAGGTGTGACATAATATCATGCCAGCAAAGTTTTAAATCTACATAATATATTATATAGGTTTCAGTTTTACTTCTTGGTTTATAATTTTGTGTCTTAGCGTTGAGTACCATCGGTCATTAATCTTTTTACGTTATATATCTGATCAAACACTAACTTAAATTCAAATGTTAAAATTTAAAATAAAATGAACGTCACTTTTTAAATATTAATAATCCCTATAATTAATTGAATAAAATTAATTTAGTTTAATGTAATATTACCCTATAAGTAAAAAATTTTTGCACCAATACTTTTGAAGATGAAGATTCCTCTCATTAAGTGATTATAACACAGTGTTTTCAACTATTATATTTTTCATTATATGTTCAGTATATATAAATTAATGTATTAACTATCTAAAATCATCTTAAGGCCTTCTCTGATTTATTGATCATCAGTAATAAAAAATATTATTCACTGAGGATGGTAGGGGTTTATAGACTATGATACACACAATTAAATTTAATATTACTAGTTAATTATATTTATTTTAAGACCTTTATAGCGTTTTTCTATTTTATTACATAATAATAATCAATATATTCACATACATTATTGGAGGGACAATGTCCCAATATACCCGAGGAAATAAGATCAAGACAACACTGAACCAATATCCGATAATACCAAATTTACGTATTAATTTTTTATATTAATTAATATATATTTTATTGAATTATTATTATTAATTCAAATTAAATTATATATAATTAAGTAAAATTTAAATTAATTTATATGACATTATGATATTATTAATTATTATATACTTATTGATAGGATTTGTTCTTTCATTATTATTATTTCTCGTTTGCGCTGCTTATATTTTTATTACTTTAAGATTTTATTTTCGCCATTTCATTTTTTTTTTTATTATATATTATTATTATTTAATTAATTCATATACTTATTAAATATGTTTAATATATTGTAATTTAATAAATTTAATTCGTATATTATTAAGCTACATTATTAATTAATTTAATTATTAATATATTATCATTATTTATAAATATTAATTAATTTAATAATTTAATTAATTAATTTGATATATTAATTATTTAATTTCAATGGGATATCATTATCAAATTTTCACTTCTTAATACTTAATCAGAATAATTATAATTTTTTATTATCTTTTTATTTTTTTATTTTTCAAATTATTTTTTTACCTGTTTAAAAATTAATTATTATATAACATATTTTTAATTAATTATATTATTTATAATTATATCCCATATATATTTGATTCATTCATGTACATTATTAGATTATGATTATATTACTTATTATATTTCTTATTATATATTTAGCTGTTATATATATATGTTGAATATTTTATTATGAGTAGTATTGAGTGTGATTGAGGTGTTTGAATACTGTATATGATATAAAAATAAGATCGACCTCCCGACTCCGAATTTATCTCACTTAAAAGTTAGATTTCAGTATTATTTAATTAATATAAAATTAACCAAATTAATTAATCTTTCATTTTTTATTATTTATCTAACTCCTTTAGACATACTCTCTCAGAATATGTAATTAATCGATTTTTATTATTAATCTTTTTAATTATTGAAAATTACTCTGATCTCGATTCAATTTTTTCTCCGTATCTATTATTCCCTGACTCTCTCTCCTGAACATTTTATTATCCCAATATATGGTAAATTAATCTATATTAAAAAATATAGTTTTGGAGTTTATTTTTTCAATAAAATGAGTAACTTTTATATTTTCTCAATTATTTATGTGTATTAATTATGTTTAATGTAATACATGTTTGAAAAAGAAAGTAAATTCTCTAAGAATAACATTCGATTTTTTTAAATATATAATTTTTTTTGAATAATGAGTAAAATATATTTAGGTAATATTTAGAGTTTACATACCCCATGCTATCCGAAACTATAAAATTGTAAATTGGTACTACTCATTCAACTCATTAAAAATAAAATTGGTAACATTACTGTTAACGCACACGTTAGATAAAATCTTGTGTTGAGCAAAATATAGTAAATATATTATTACATAATATTATTTATTTAAAATTAAATGGACTGAATTTATATAATCAATTTATATGATTAAAATATAATGAAGTAATATTATAATTATTAATTATATAATAATTAATATATAATAAAATATAATGAATAATAATAATTAAGATAATTTAACATTGATAAAATTTATTATTATTATTTAGTTATTATTATTATTATAATTATTAATTATTATATTAGTTTTAATATATATTGTATATAATTTATACAGTAAATATATTATTTTATAATAATAAATTTATATTAATTACTATTTATTTATAAATTATATTATTAATTAGTTTTTTTAATTATTATTTTGCATAATATATTACATTTTATTAATTAAACCAATTACCGGTATTCTGTGTAATTATATTTATATCAAGCCTTTCAAATTTTATTAAAATACTAACGACTGTATTAAATTATTATTATTAATTGCTGTATATTAATATAATACACACTTACCGACATAATATTAATATATATATATATTTAAGGAAAAGATAGATAACGCCGAATTACATAATAATTAATTATATTAATTAAATATATATTAAATTCATATTAAATTAATTGATAATAATTATACTATATTAATGATTATTTTAATTATGTTATATCACGATGTAAACTATTCTAATTTTAATTATTTCAGCTTTAACTTTTTTATTTTATTGTTTATTATTTATGACGGCATACCTGAATTGATTTGTTTATTTTAACATCGATTTGTATATTAGTCAATTATATATATTATTTTTTTATTTATAATTTTTATAATTTATTAATGATATATTATTTATTTATTATATATTAATAATTAATAGATTATAATAATTATTAATAAAATTATATATTTATTAATGATATAAATTTTATTGTCTATTTGTGACAACAATTAATTATATATTTATAATCAATATATATATAATATATATTTATTTTAATTATATTTATTATTTAAATTATTAATTTTTATTAATAATTTATTTATTATTATATTAATTTATCATCTATAATTATACTTATATTTATATCTATTTATTATTATATTTATATCTTTTTCTTAATTATTCTTATTTTAAAATCTTTTAAATTTATTCTTATTTATTATTATTACTTTATTTTTTATTTAATAAATTTGATCATCATGTAGTCTTTCGGTTATGTGTCTGAGATAATTATATATTTATATATATTAAATTTGTTAATTTATATTATATAATTATTATAATATAAATTATATTAATTATTATTTATTATTTATATAATATATATATCAATTACTAAATTAATTTAATATTTTATTATCATTTTCTTATATTTTATTCCTTCCCTATTATTATAATTTTTAATTAATTATTATGAATTTATTATTCATTATTTTCATTATCTATCTATGAATAATATTGTTATATAATAGTAAACAAATTAAAATATCATTAATATTATTATTATTATCATTAATTTTATTAAATTAATTTTTAAATTATAATATTTATTCTTTATTTTTATTTTATATTATTATTATTTGATAAACTATTTAATTTAATTACTATTTTAATTCTATAATATTATTATTATTTATATTTATTATTAATTATTAAATTATATAAAAATTATTATTATTAATTATTATTATTATTATTTATTAAGTTTATATATTATATTATATTAATAACTTTTATGAATTATATTATATTATTATATATTATAAATTTATTATATTATAATTTAATTTATAATTATAATTATTATTATTTATATATATTATTAAGTATTAATATTATTTAAATCTTATATTTATATTTTAAATTATAATTATTAAATTTAATTATAAATTAACTTAATATAAATTTTAATTTTATATCCATATATTATTTTATATATAATTCGATTAATTATTATATTTAATTTTTATATTAAATTAATATATATTTATGTATTGAAGTATACTTGGTAGTTAACATACTTCATATCTTCAAATTTTCTCATTATTCTCATATATATAACTACATTCAACTAGCTAATTTTTTTTATTTATGATTACCTATTGCATTGATATTTTTTAATAGCCATTGTGTTCATTAATTTCCAGGTTGCCTAGAAAAGAATTAACATTCATAATAACAACCATATAATTATCTATTTTATATTTATTTACTTTTTAATTTTTTTCTCCTGTTTTCAATTATTTATATCTATTATTAAATTAATTATATAATTTATAATTATATTAATTTTCTATTAGTAATTTAATTATAAATTATTATACTATTATTTTACATTAAATACTCTTAATAATTATAATTATTTAATTCATAATTATATATAAAATTAATATATATATTAATTCTATTTTAATATTATTATAATGATTATAAATTATTAATAATAAAATTACCTATATTATTTTTCAATTTTTTATTACCTTTAATTCTATTAATTAAATTTGAATATTATTCAAATAAAATGATTACTCATTTATTTTGGAATATTCACTATCTGGTAGAGATTGATTATGATTATATTATATGATTATATCAATTTAAACTTCAAATATCTTCCTTAAAAAAAAATATTATTAACAAAATAATTAATATATTTTGTTAATAATATTATTTATAGTAATTAATATTTATGTAATTGAGCCTATTATATGTAGACACCTAAAATTTATAGGTACTCGTATATATAATTAATATCGTGTGACAATTCATTAAAATTTTATTGCTTTTATTTTTTAAACTAATATGAATTATCTCCAAGGTGTGTATATATTTTCGCAAACTTATTCCGAGAGATTAGCAGGAAATTCGGGGTCTCTATGCCTTTATTATTATTATTCTTTACGTGGATACATCTTAAACGTGGGTAATGGTAATCTTATATTTCTCCTAACTCTACCTCTTAATTAATTAACCGTGTAGGGTCTATCTAAACGTTGAATGCTCACCTCGCTACTTTTTGAGTATTATTTGGGTGTCCGAATAGGCGATTTACTATCCTCCATTCGTCTATTCAATCCTCAATTAAATCTGGGTTTCTATTATTAGTGATAAAATCTCCCTACCTCCCTGTGTTCTTCCATTTCTCTTTCTCCTGATCACTAGAGAACCTTGTTAACCTGACTTCTGAGCACCTCATTACTCCTTATTTGATCCCGTGTAATACCATTTTATTTACTAAATAATTATAAATATATATTTATTTATTATAATTAAATTAATTATTAATTAATTTAATTATAATTAATTTATATTTAATTATTATTATTATAATTTATTTAATTTATTAATTATATATAATATCTTAATATATAAATTTATATATATTATTAAATTTTATAAATCTAAATAATTATTATTATTATTATATTTAATTGTTAAAATAGAGATGTACCATTCAACATTAGCCCTTTAATTGAGTTATATTATATATTATTTATTATTATATATTCTATAATTATTATATTATTTTATTATATATTATTAAAGTTATTTTATAATTATTAGAATTATAACTTTAATTATTATTAATTATTAATTATTAATTATATTATTTTATTATAATTATCTATTGATTATTTTGCTAAATTAAAATAAAATAATGCCAATATATATAATTTTTAATATATTTAATTATTTATTTTAATTCTTTTATTTATACATTTTTAATTCCTAACTAACCTTTACGTTATGAAATCACTAATTGATTATCACCTGCTTTTAATTATGTTATGAAATTTTTTTTATTTTAAATAATTTTTATTTTCGCAGTTTCTATTCCTTAACATGTTACCATCTATATGTGATATTTAATCTACATACGAATATAAGTATAATTTATTCCTTTTACCTCTTGTATGCTTAAATAGTTAAGTTTTATGATATATTTTGTGTATTAGTAGATATTTGTTGATTAAACTGTATTTTAATATCATATTATAATTATTATTAATTATATATATATTATATTTTATTATTATTAATTTTATTTATAATTAATTATATTATTCATTATATTAATATTATTATTAAACAACTTTGGTTGAAATTAATAATTACTATATTATATTTTAAACACCTGCATAATTATAAACTTTATTTTAATTATTATTATTATTATTATTTAATATTAATTTAATTGATTATACTATTTATATATATTATTTTATATTATTATTACTTTATAAATATAATTAATTATTCATAATTATTATTATTATTAATCTATAATTTAATATTATTATATTATCATTATTATTATTTTTAATATTTTATATTTTATCCATTTATTAATTATATATATTTTATATTTTATTATATAATATTATATATTTAATTATATTAATATTATTATTTTAATTAATTAATTATTATATTAAATTATTTATTATATATATATATTTATATATTTAATTCATAATATCTATTATATATGGCGACTCCTAGTCAACGTAGTTGACATTATTAGAATCTATTTCTGATTTGTGGAAGATTCATCTAAAATCTGACCGAAGTCATTTATATTATAATCTAATTTATTTACAGCTCGTGAGTGTCAGAAATCGATTAATTAATTTAGTCAAAAAATTACGTTATTATATACATAAATTATAAACAAGTTAAATTATTAATATGTTCATTGTACCTCATGAATACTTGACGAGATAAAGGAAGAATATATTTGCCGTTTGAAGTCTTGTCTAGTCTTATTTAACAATTTTTAAAATTTAGTGAAATTTATACTTTATATGTGGTGTTATTGTGAATTGAATTTATTAATATTATTATTAATTTGTCTTTCAATTTTGTCAACCTGCACCTAATACATCTGAAAGATAAAATTTTATTATTTTGGTATTTTTCAACTTACATTAGTGGAAAATTTGGCTCGTTTTAATGATTAATAAAATTGTATCAAGATATGCTGTTATAATTATTAAATTTAATTATGAATATCGATAATTATTATTATTTATATTATTATTATTAAATTATTATTATTAATACTATTATAATGTTTTATTTTTATTTTATTTTTTGTTAATTGAAATTAATTATTATTCATTATATTATTATTATTATATTATTATTATTATTTTATTATATTATTAAATTTTGTTCATGTTGGCATTTTTATTTTTATTATATAATATTATTAGAGTGCTTCAGAGGGATTAATGCTTATATTCCACTCGCAGGTTTAATGCTATTCCTTATTATTATTATTATTATTATTATATTATCTACATTTTACATGTACGCCTCATTAAGCTGATACACTATAATTGAGGGTGCTGTTATTGAGTGTCGGTCCGACTATTAAGAGTTTATTAGTGTGTAATTATTATATATGTTACATATTATCTCAGGCCAATAGTTATTATCGGAATGTATTGTATGCAATATTTAAGGTATTCCATTTTTTATTATTTTCTTATTCTCCTTATTATTATTATTCTTGTTCTTGTTAAGAAATTTCTCTATTTTTATTTCTCATTTTCTCATATATATTTCGAATGTTGTGAATAATTTTTTAAATCTCTCTCTACATTCTATTAAATGCTACTGCGTTCGTAGTCTTCATTCTGAGCGTTAGTATTTTGCGATTGTTTAATTAATTTGATTGTCTGAGGTAGTTGCAAACACTCCTAATCCCATCCCTATATATCTATGAAATTTAGTGGCCTCCTGCACCCTTATTATCGTGAGTAGAGGTTATAGATGACATTATTAATTAATTATTAATACCTGATAAATAAATAAATTAATAATAGTAATATATAAAATATAAATCCTGTGATCCTAATGCAATTATGGTGCTCATTGGAATATCATTTAATTCTTGAATGATAATTTTATTTAGTATATTATTTTTTTTTAAATTTATTATTAATTTACTTTTAGAAAATATGTTAATTTTATATATAGGTTATGTTTTTATATATTATACTTTATAATTTACATCTATAAGTTAATATATAGTTTGAACTATTCTTCAAATAGAAATTTTCAGTTATTTTATTTTATTAAAACTTAAAATGTTTGTTTTAAAACTATTTACTTTAAAATTATAGTACAAAGTTTAAATATAAGATAATATTTTTTATAGGGGACTCTATTAAATAATTAATGTGATAAAACTTTTTTCTCCTATTATATTAAAAAAACTTATTTATTATGAGTCGTTTATAACTTCAAATAATTTATTATATATTAATTATTATTATTATTATATTATATTGTATTTTATTGTTATATATTAATTATATGTTATTAATTATATTATTATGTAATATTTATATTATATATAATATATTTTATACCTCCGAGTTATGCGATATCGGCATTCAATTTACACATATGCTTTATGAGCTTATATATTTTCATATTAATTTTAAAAATTTATCTACAAAAATATAAATTAGTAATATTATTATTTTATTAATACTTTATAATTATTAATTATATATTTATTAATAATTTATTATTCTATTAATTTATATATCATATTATATTATAATTGATTAATTATATATATTTTATATAAATTATAATTTAATATATTATAATTATTTATTAGATATTATGATAATTATGAATAATCTTTAACAAAGGAATTATATATATACTTCTTAAAGGTAAATTGGATATCATTCTTTAAATTTTTAATTTTTTATTTATATTTTATATTTTTTTATTATTTGATATTAAATTTAAATCTTAATTAAATTATTTAATCATTTAGCTAAAAAATAATTATTTAATATTTGTATCTTAGATTATTATAATATTAATTATTATTCTTATTATATTTAGTTCTTTTATTATTATTTAAATTTTATAAATATTTAAACATTATTGTAGTTTTATTATTAAGAGAATTAAATTATTTTAATATTATAATAATATTATATAATGTTTTATATAATTTATTAATATATTAATTTATTATATTATTATTATAATTTATATTATTATTTAATTATTATTATTTATATTACATTATTTAGTAAATTATATATTATTCATTACTGATTGAAACTATCAGTTTAAAAAACAAAGAGTGGGATATCAGTTTAACTATGTAATGAAATATTTGGATAATTTAAATGGAAATAATATTGAAACTCATTTTCTTCATCGCAGTCATTGAATTAAATTAATTAATTTATTGTCGTAATATACTATATATATAAATAATATATTTAAATTCCTATATTAATTTCCTATTCACTAAACTACAATAAAGTCTATCAGAGAAAGAGGATACATCTATTTTAAGAATCTATTTGTGTAATAATTATAGAGATTAGATTAATTTAATAATTAGAATAAAATAAATAAAATATAATATATGAATAAAAAATTTTATTATATATTGGAACTATAATAATAATATTGTTAGATTGTTTATATATATTTTATGATACATATATTATTATTATATAAATTTTTAATTTTTGAGATTTAATTTTTTAAGTATGAAAAGCTTGATATATATTATATAATTAAAACTAGCTCTATCACATAACGGGGAGATTATAAAATAATATATCATATCTACATCTACAATATAATTGAAATTGTAAAGGTATTACACTGCAATGTATGGGGGCTGAAGCCGACGGGGAACACAGGGGGGTGATACGTTTTCTATAACCTCCACCGTAGGGAATGGCGGAGGTATAAACCTATAACCCGTACGACATCCACAAAATACACCAAATAAAAACAAAATACTATACATATATCTCTCAAATGACTTCAGCATTGGCTTGAGAAGATATCACTTGGACAAAATTATTATAATATACACCTAGAACTTATGCAAATATGTTAAACAAAATAAAAAATCAGTAAAAAAGCACATACTTGTGAATCATATAGTAATTTGGATAAGAAATGAAAGAACATTTCTGGAACCTTGTCACATTTTTAAAATAGTAACTGTAAAAAAAATAAAAATTAATATAAAGTTTAACAACATAAACGAATTAGTGAGAGGCAATTTTTTTTGTATTTGTGGGGGTCTGACGTGGGAATGAGCATATGGATGATAAACTCATATGGTAGGCTATGAAGTTTTTTTAATATACTATAAGTTATGTTAAAAGGTATTACATACGGGCATTTAGGGGGCTTACGAAGCCGTAACGGGGAACACACAGGAGGGGTAGACGTTTTACCTATATCCACCTCACCTAAGTGAGGGGAAGGGGCGGTAGGAAACCCCCGTGATGATCAATCCAACATATGATCACCAAAGTCGAGGAGGAGTCCGGATAGACCCTACCCCGGAGGGGAAAGTGAATATTCAATACCGTACCCTGTTAAGTTCCCGGATAGGTCCACGAGAGAACCTCCTGACTCCTGCCGATCTAGGTGCCGGTATATTTACCTTGGGGTAAAGTTACTATATATACGTAAAAATAAGCAAAACCCATTTATTACTTAGAGAATCATTAATTTATTAACGAGAAACCAATTAAAAGGTCTCTAAATGAATAAACAACGTAATGATATAACTTAAATTTAAAGACTGCATAAGTAATTTTTTATTATTATTTTTTTATTTTTTTTATACAATTTTCCTATCTCAAATATTTATCAACTAAAGGAATTCGATCTTACAAATATATATATTTATTCTATTTTTTTTTTAGTGCTAATTTTTTCAAGTGTATGAGTAGAAAAACAAAAGTTAGAGAGAATCCAGATATTAAAATTTTCTTCATTTTTTGAGTTTTATTTAGTCTTATTATTTATTCTCTTATATTAATCATTATTTCTCTAACAAGAGCACTAAATTTGATATCAACCAAGTATTCCACATTTTATAACTTATTTCAACGAGATATAATAACTGGTAGGCTTAATCCTTTAAGCATCCATTTTGAAGGAGATATTAAACGGGTATGTACGTGAGGCTATATTCTTTTAACAGCTCTATTGACTCTATAAAATAATATATAAGCCTAATGGAACATTTTTTTTAGTTTGGTCAATTGCATTTTATTTGAATAAATATTATAATACCCGTTTTTTTTCTTTTATAATGAGTGAGTATAAATTCTATCCCAAAAACGTATTAACTATTATCACCACTCCTCTTTATTATTTGACCAAAATATTTACCAAAATTAATATTTTATTGCTATTATATATAATATAAAACAATGACTAAATAACAATCCCAACTGTAAGAATAATAATTTAATATCCAAAATTAATATAATTACTATAATATAAAATATATAATATATTATAGATTAAAAAAGTACTAAAACCAACATTCGATAATAACCAAAAATATCGTATAATTTATATTTTTAATTATAAATTTATCTAACGCTATTATTATTATTCAGTGAGTAACCACTAAATTATATTATCTAAGAGTTCTATTATGTTCAACTAATTAATAAATCTACATAAATCTCCACTGACTGAGACGATTATATAAGTATAATATATATATATTTATATATATGGTCCAGTTTTGATAAATAGTGAATATATATTTATATATTTCATTTATTATCAAATTTGAATTAAAATATTTCTGAAATTATTTCAGTTCAATCTACATTTTAACCGTACAATTTAATGTTGCTTGGTGTATATGATTAGATTATTTTATTTTTTATTTTTATTTTTAGTAAGTAATAGCTTGTTCAATTACTAGTAAGTCTTCCAATGGCAAGACTAAATAATAAAGATCATATTAATAACAAATTATATTATTATTAATGACTAAATTGTTTCAAAGGAATTGCCGAGGTTATTGTTATTACGAGAATGGTTTATCTGATATAAAATAAACCTATCTATTTAACCAAGTTACAATATTTTCATAACTAATAACAATGTCACCTTCTTGGTTGAATATTAAAATGATCACTTTTTGTAATTACAAGTTTTAAATATAACTAGTTAATTAGATTAATACTGTTATTTCATTAAACTTTTCTTTTTTTAGGTATTTCTTTAAAATTTTTTGCGAAGATATGGGAAAGATTACAACAATACGCTCATTTTAATGTAACCGAGAGTTTTGACTATTCTTTCATATGTACTTTATTCAGTTAATTATATTTATTTCTATTTATAATGACTTTTATTTTATTTATTTGGTACGATTTGTTCTGTACTTTAAATTAATTAGTTATATTAAAATTATTTCGTTAAAATTAGATGTTAAATATTCTAAAGGTTTTGTGGCATATTATCATTTTTCATTTTTATTATCCGTTTTTATTCTTTTAATACTTTCAGATTCTTTATATTTTTAATACTTGTAATTATTACAATAATATGATTAGGATATAAATGCGTGCAATCCCATGAAATTTAAACCTATAAAATACTGTATAGAAATTATTATGTATTTTTTTATAATGACTTTAACTTACAATTCATTAATAAAGACATAAAAATATTCAATTAAAGCTTTAATTTTCAGATAATTTAAGAGTAGCATGAAACCTTTAATTTATAATTTTAATTTATTTGTCTTTATAATTTTCTTCATGATTATTTAAAGTTTTTTCAGTGTATTAATTTTATGTTTATTAAATTTTCACTTCATATTAAATCCCACTGATCATTTATTATTCCTGATAACAATTATTCCCATACTTTTAAATTGCGATTGGAAAATTCTAGTTAACTTTTCCCAATTATTCGACTAGTATTATTATTAATCCAGACTTATTTAAATCCATTTACCTATTCTAATTATGATATAATCGCTCTAATATCTTATTATTTATTATTAAATTCTCTGATCTTTTTATTCCCTCTACTTTCCTGAGTGACTTTTTGATCTCCTCTCTAATTTCTATCCTATTAAGATTATATGAATTATATTAATTTTTATTAATTAATAATTAAATTATTTTTCATTATTATAGTAATATTAATATTAATTAAAAAAATGATAATTACAAGTTATAAATCACTAGATTAATTAAATTAATAATATAAATATTTATTATTATTTCTATTATATTAATTACTTTTTAATATTTAATATTTTAATTAATATAAATTAATTGTTATTATTTATTATTATATAATAAATATTATTTATTATATTATAAATTATAATTATTATTTTATTATTATTATATATTTAATATCTATTTAAGTAATTATGTATATTTGTTTATAATCTAATTTAATTAATATTATATAATTTATTATTAATTAATTTATAAAATTTATTTTAATTATTATATATTTATTTATTATATAATTATTATTATTTTTAATTAATTTATTTATTATTATTAATTTTAAATTTATATTATTAATTAATGATTTATAAAGTATTATTATATATACTTATTTTATATAATTATTTATTATAACCTTATACATACAAGGTTAATAATATTTCACATTTTGCAATCATTATGTGATATTTACTATAACTAAATTAAATTTTATTAACTTCTCCAAAAGATTTTTAAGCACTACTAATAATTTTAAAATACAATTTTTCTGTGAATTTTACACTCTCCATTGATTTTGTATGTTTATTTTGAAGTAGTGCCCTCTTCGAAATAAAGACTTTACATAATTATGTTGCTATTATGATCATGGAGTGATGAAATGTAATGTTACAAACAAATCAGAAAACAAAAATTGATGGTAAAATTGTATAGAATCCTAAAAATTTCATCAAATCGGTATTAATTTTAGAATCTGAAGGTGATTAAAGATTGTTATATATTTGCCAAAAAAACAAAAAAAACGTTAATGAGAAACTACTATAAATATAAGGCATTGGTAGATGTGAGAGATTAATAGTATTACTCGTAATAGCATATCCAAAAAATAACATACAAAAAAAAATAAAAAAAAAAAAATAAAAATAAAAAAAACCACAAAAAAAAAGTAACACACATACACAACTACACTAGTATACCCCACTAACCCTACCCATAAAAAAAAATACATACAAGGTTAAAACCTACCCTCTATCAACTTATATTTACTCCCACCCCCCTTCTCCCCCTCCCCCTAAAGTTTCAACACAATTATATGGAGATTCTTTATAATAAAAATAAAATTATATAAATGATAAATTTGTTCTATTATACCCTAAATAATAATCATTGAATAATATATATATATACCCTTTGTATCTTCATCTCCACAAGTTGCTCACTCTTGTTAACGTATTTTCTTCTATGCTACACTGTGATTTGCTATTCTCAGTTCTATTCTGTTTCACTAATCTATCAACTGTTTCCTGTTAAGTTCTAATCAAATTGAATTCTCACATCTCTTTAGAGTGTGTAAGCTATCCATACTAGAGATATGATTATATACCATCTAATGGGCTACGTGTAGCGAGTTTTTATAATCCCTTATTTAACAATATATTATAATCTCTACATAACATAATACTTTTAATGCACCTAAGATGAAAAACAGAACTTCATGCCCCAGCAAACTCAATATGAATGAATGTCTCCTATATCATACACTGTCTCAATCAATCTCATCAACCAACTTATACTCATTTTCCACTATCTTTTAATTCCCCTAATCCTTCTTCCTCTAATTCATACCTCACTATCCATAAACTAAACATCTATATAAACTAACCTCATTCCTCCTCAGCTAAATAATATAATACCATAAATATTACCTACATTTATCTTTTTCTTTCAAATTCTTAATAAATAATTATCTTTACACACATATTAAACCTACATCTAATGTATATACGGGTATATAATCCATCCACTACATTTTGATACTTCCGTTCTTTCCCCAATGAAGTTCATTTCTTTTCTCATCAGTTCATCAACAGTACAATATCCCGTATTAATTAATGACATATGTCATAATTTTTGTCACTTGACTTATACTTGTAATCTCATAGCATCCTTTAGCCGTATATCTATCTCTTAACTAGCGAGACTATACCTTATCAAAACTATTATATATATATAAATTATATACCGTTTGAATCCCTTCCAACTCTCATTTAATCTAAGTTTTGATGAAGCAGTGTTATTTACATATTTTTTATTTGAGATCATTGAGTAATTTTTGGCTTTTATTCGCTTTTTGGTGGTTTTTGATAGTTTTTTCTTTTTTTTTATAATTTTATATTATATTATTTCATTATTTTTGTATATGTATCATTAATAGTATATAGATATATTTCAATATAAATAAATCAGATTTCCACCCATTCGAATAAAATTCAAACAACCCTAACCCCAAACTTTTTCACCCAACCATTTCCGTACATTTTACGGGAAGAGAACGAAAAGTTTTCATTTATTTTCCGAGTATAGTAAGACAGACTACCCGTTCTCTTATAAAGTGATAGAAAAAATGAACCCGTCCCGAGCATAGAATTTTAAACCTTGTAAAGATAAAGTAAGCAGGAAGAAATTCTAAATGAAATTCATTATCTATTATACGCTATTATTTATTGTGGTTGTTTTTCTTTAAATTTTGTGATGCAAATGCTTCTTTTTTAACCAAGTTACCTAGATTTTAATCCTTTCGTATCCTTCACCAATAAATTTTTATTATTTAAAAGCTAAATATTGTGTAAGGAGCTGACCTACCGCTACCTAATGTATACGCCCCTGTCAGTGGCGTACCTTGAGATTATAATTGGGTAGGATGATATATATATATATATATAGTATATATATATATTATTATTATATATATATATGAATATATATATATATAATCATAATATATTATATATATATATATATTTATTAATATATATATATATTATATATAATATATGTATAAGAGAGAGCAGAGAAGAGAGAGAGAGAGAGAGAGAGAGAAGAGAGGGAGAGAGGAGGAGAAGAGAAGGAGAGAGAGAGAGAGAGGGAGAGAGAGAGAGAAGAAGAGAGAGAGAGGTTTCAAATCTTTTTTTCAAATTTATACGTCGTTTTTCGCCTGAAAGACAATTTCGTTCCGTGGATTTTTTCGATCGTACGGCAAGGTAAAAATGTATTGCCTGGCCCTATATATTTTATATGAAATATGAAAATCTATGTACGCCATAGCATAAAATTTTACTCTTAAAACAGGGTAGGAAGGGCAATTTAAAGAATATCGCAATTTATATATTGTTATTGCTAATGTAGTTGTTTTCTTTAAATTTATTTTATAAATAGTTTTCTTTTTTTCACTTCAAATAAAAATTCATAATTTAGTTACTTTACCATTTAATTATTTATAAGATCAAAATTTGGGTAGGAGGTATACCCACTACTATGTATAACGCCTTGATAAATTATATAATATATTAATAATATAATATGATATATATTATATATATTAAGTATATAATATAAATATATATATATATTATAATAGTATATATATATATATATATTATAATATATATTATATATATATAATATCATATATATATTATTATATATATAATTATATATATTATTATAATTATTATATATTATATAGTAGTTATTATATATATTATTATATTATTATTATGAATTGTCTTTAAAAATGACAACCACAACAACGAACGAACATTAATCCGGATTTTTCGATTATTTACGACAATCTAGCGTCATTTTGGGAATAAGTTTTTATTTTTTTTAACTAAAGGAATACCAAGAATTAAATTGCAAAGATGGAAAGAGTCAGGGCTTCGGTCTACCGGGGACGACGGGGGAGGACTTCGTCCCCCTCTGTCCCGCATCGGCTCGAGCCCCTAAAAAGAATAAAAAAAAAATTAAACATATAAAAACAGCAATGATAAAAAAAATGCAAACTGTACGTACTCTCGCGATCTTTCTATTGGGTTTTAGCTAACACGACACTGCAGGCTGCACGAGCAGAGTTCTGCGGTATTTTCGATTTCATGTCTCTTTATGTAACTTCCTTATTGGTCGCAGTGCCTTATATTATATATTATATTATATATATAATAAATATATATTATATATATATATATATATATATATATATTATATATATATATATATATATATCATTTATCTTTTTTTTTTTATATTATTATATATATATATATATGTAAATATATTTCTTTCCTTATACTTCACTTCACACAGATGTATGGTAGATTGATTAAAACATGCACAGAAATAAGATAGTCAAATAGAAGAGCATGACGTAAGTCGAAACCAAATCATCAGCGTACAATAAACAAGGTGCCCTCCGCTCTCTTTCATTCTCCATCACCCCTACCTTTAATTCTTTCATCATCCTATCCATATGCAAATTAAATTGCCAAGAAGACATAACTTATCCCTGCCTCACTCCACTGTTAATATTGAACCATTCACTTTCAACTTCATTTATTCTTACACACACGCTTCACTATCGACATACATACTTTTGATTCCATTCATAAACGTATCATAACATCGTTTATCACTAACACTTACCACAGAGCTTTTCTATTAATAATGTCATACCCTGTTGAAAGTAAATAAAACCTAAATACAATTTATTCATCTTTTCTCTCATTTTTTTTAATCACTTTTTTCAAAGTGAAGATTTATCTACAAGTCCTCTACCACTTCAAAATGCAAATTGTTTTTCACCAATCAGTCCCTCGGTCACTCGAAGCACTCTTTCGAACAAACTTCCAGCATATATCTTCATACCAGCACATACTTTTCTTGCGCTACTAACAAAGGCTTCCTTCATTTGCATTCAGATTTGCTCGGTCTCATCTTGTTCACATTCAACTGATTTATTTGCAAATAATCTCACATACTTTTTCATATTACCTTGTTCACTTAACTTGTCACTATTAATTCTTCACAATTCCTTTCTTATCTCTTACCTCTCTACACACTAATTTAATCTTACATAAAACAACATAATGATCTGATGATATTCCAATCCTCAACCATTTTACTGATTTAACATCCATCACATACTTCACAATCTCCTTTTTCACCAACACAAAATCAATTATACTTTTCACTTCACACTACAACTCTTGTATACCTATGAAATGAATACTCTCGTGCCTACACTTAAATCTCTCCTCACAGAAATCAGTGACCTTCCAGCGATTAACATTTTCTTCCGCAACCCGAAAAGTGCCATTTGTACCATCATTTTTCCGATCACCTACCCAACCATTTAAGTCGTTCCAACTCCTAATCCAAGTCTGTCAGTCCCTACTACACTCTCATCCAAAACTATCATTCAGTCGGTTATCCCAGAGAGTCTACACTCTCGCCTCTAACATCACCCTGTAGGTGGATCATGTGTTAGCATAGCCACAAAGAACCGTTGACCTTCGCTCTAAAAACTTAAATTTAACCATTAGCATTCTAGTACTCAAACACACACACATATCCATCAAAGCTCTGTGTCATAGGTCACACATCAGAATGGCAATTCATTCTCTCCCAATCTCATTCCTCCCTACTCCAGCACACACACATTTACCATTCCTAAATACATCCGCCACCTCTCTCCTCTTCTACTCACTATTTATTCTTCTAACATGACATATACGAAGATGATTCATACATTTCCGTCGTAAGATGCAAGGTAGCTTAGGGTGGTCACGACCAGGTACGAGGCATGCAAAAACACTCCTTAGGGATAAATTAATGGTAGCTGGTCCCCAACTCCAACTACACTTACCCTTTATATGTAGCCTATCTTACGACACGCAGTGACACACGCTGTGGGAACTTTTTCTCCCCCACCCACAGGGATATAGGAAAAAAATGATGTTGTCTGTAATAATAATAGTATTTTATGGTCAATATATGACACGGAGAGTTCACTCCTGTGTAAGAATGAGTGTGGATATGAGCCCAAGAGGGGCGTGCCATTGAGTACTGGAGTGTCATGGGATATACCCTACACCCATGCAAAGGCAGGTAATCTCATAGTTTCGATAACGCTACTCTCTCTTCTCTCTCTCTCTTCTCTCTCTATAATATATATATTATATAATAGTTATATATATAGATTATAGTATAATATATATTTATAGTATATATATATAGGTTAGTATATATATAAGGTATATATATATATATATATATATATATACTATACTTATTGAGTATATATATATAATATTATATATATATTATATATATAGGGGTGGGATGGTTTAAAGCTCCATTTGTGGTTTATCCATTGGTTTAACACCATGGTGTCTATATATAGCCTGACTAGTGAAAAAATATCCAATGACTTTAAACTCATAGAAAGATAAACCATTTGCACTCAATAGTTTAAAAGAGGTGATTTATTAATAGGTTTTCTTTTTAGAATATGTTGATAGGTTTTTCTCAATTTTTCAATGCGATGAGTATCTGAATTAGGCATAAAAAAGTGTTTCATGCTGATTTTAATATCTATTGGTGGGAGAGTGATTATATATATATAGCGATAATATATAGGTTATATTTTATTAGAGTACATTATATATACCGTATATACTATATTATATATAATTATATATTATATAGTAAGATTAATATATATATATTATGATATTATTATATAATTTAGTATCATACTAGTAATTTTCTATGTACATGTAAACATTTTCAAACACATGTTTAAAACATGCATTTAGATTTGGAGCTCTTGAGGATTTCATTTTCTTCCCATCGATGCCACATTTCATAAGGGTTGTGGGGTAAAGTTTGTAGAGTAGTGTTGTGGGCCACAGCATAACCAAGCTAGAAGGGCAATGACTGTCAACTAAGTGATGATGTTTATTGACGGGGAAAATATTATGAATATGGAGCTAGAACAGCTTACTCCACCACTGCAACAGACAAGGACTTTATAAAACAAAAAAGTTAAAAAGCGAGTTGTATCATCAAGGCACAGTAACAGGAGCTCACAATTGGCATAATATTTTTATACTCCAAGTATGCAGACCTACGTAACTCCAGAGGATGCGTATATTCCAAAAGCAGTGGAGTTTGCATGGATATAAGAAATTAAGAGCAAATTCTCTCTCCCATTTCATAAAAGTTACCGTATTTGATGAGTCCTGCATGCATAGTGACTTCCTTCATCCTTGGCTACACAACTCTGTCATTTACCACAATTGCAACTTATCATAATATAGAAATAATAATATATGTTCAGCAACATCAGTGCAACTGCATAGTGGCTGTTGAATAGGGTATTTCAACTTTTGGACTTTGTGCAGCAGCACCATAGAAATATGGTTGGGAATTTAGCTTAAAGCAGGGAACTTTAGTTTTTTTTGTACGTATCAAATTCTTTAATGATAATTTTAGTTTCGACTTTTAATGATGTACTCTCTTCTCTCCTCGTCTCTCGTCTCTCTCTCTCTTAATATTTTATTATTCATAGTATATATATATATATTTTATATGTACATTATATAATTTGTTATATAGTATATATATATTATATTTATTATAATTTGATACTTTTATTAAATAAATGATAATTATTTGATAATATATTATTTGACTTCTTATTAATAAAGGTAAATAAGAAATCATTAGTATATCATTATAGGGGTTAATTTGAATAAACTTTTTTCTTATGGCGTTTTTTTTGTTTGTTTTTGTTTTTCTTTCGTGAAATAATAAAGTATAACCTCTTTTCAGATAGAGTTGAATCCCCTTGAAATATTCCTCTCTTTATTTTTTAACTTATGAGTTTATGTAAATACGCAAAAAATAATAATAATGTTATTACATTCAAACAAGTTATCAAGAAAATTTGAAAATTTAAGAAATATTACAGAAATTTTTTGTTTTTAAGGATTTTAAATTGTATCGGTGTTTAAAGCTACATGTGTATATACAGTTTCGCGATGAATAGTGTTTTTGCCTTTAAAATCTATCAAAACCATTAAATCATTATCAACAGCATAAAATAACCAAAAAAAACATTGGTTATTTTGGTTATTTTAAAAAAAACAATTGGTTTTTTGGTTTGTTTTTTTTTAAAACCATGTCTTTTTTTTTCCATACCCTATATATATAGTAGGTGATTATAGTATGTATATATTATAATTATATATGTATATAGTATAGTATAAATAGTATATTAGTATAGTTATGGCGCTATTTATATATATCTACGTATCTAATCTATCATTCTTAGGCCGCCTGTGTATAGTATAGGTAGTGAGTATAATATAGTATGTATATAATTTATACTAATATATATATATTATATATTATAAGTACTATACTATAGTATGCTATTATAGTATATATATATTTTTATATATATATATAATAGTACTCATATATATATATATATATATTACGTATATTATATATATATATTATATTAATATTAATATATATATAGTATTATATTTTATAAGATTATATTTATTATATATAATATATATATATATATTATATATAGTATATTATACTATAATATATGTATATATAGTATTTATATATTATATTATATAATATACTATATACTATGCTGTATATTTCTATATATTATTATATTAATTTATGTATATAGTATTATTAATATATATACTATATAGTAGTATACTATAAGTATATTCGATATATAGTATATAACAATATTTCTTGTTTCGCGAGGGGTCAACTGGTGACATCCTTTCCTATCTACTGAATTTTATCGGTCTTCTGCCCTTAGGGACCCTGGGGAGTCTTGCCGTGTGTGGCGCTTGAACAATACTCCAAGGCCTTGACTCGGGTTTTTTGCATCGCCATCACTGCCTCTAAGCTCGTTCCTTGGGTTCCTCCTCTCTCTTTGGCCTTTACTCTTGTCTAGTTTCTTTCCGATCGCACTCTATAGTCAGCATCTCGTTTTGATGGAGTAGATACCTCTTCTCATCTTCTGTTAATTGTGGTGTTCCACAAGATCGTTCTTTGCCTAGTCGCAACTTGTATTTCTAACTTTTGCATCAACGAACGTCCTCAGCTGTCATCCACACTCTGTTCACGTCTTATTGCCGATGATCTTCACAGCTCGATCATTAATGTGCTTTTCAAATCGATGCTCCCTTTATTTTGTGAGTTACCTCTCTTGTCTTTTGAACTTTCCTGATTCTGCTACACTATTCTTGCCGATCTGGATGGGAATATTCCAGTGTGGGGGTGGACCGCAACCGTAATCTTGTGAAATTAATCTCTTTAAAAACTCAACTTCTCCGTACATCTCCTTCTCAAAATACCTCCTGACCTTTCAATATTTCCCTTCTGACGGCTGCTATCGTGCTATCTCTGTTGAATAACTATCAACATTATTGGTTCTTAACATATAACAACAATTATCTTGCGAAAAACCTCAAATTGTTCAATGGCTTGTTTAAGGTGGCCTCGCAATCACGCCACAGAGCTAGGGAGTTCTGTTTCAGTTGTTGCGGGAATATTTTTGTCCTCTGCACTTGCTACTCAGTTATGCTGAAAGGTCTTAATTCGCTCCTTGGTATGGCATGTACTTGTTCTTCCCGACAATTGGGGGGGGCTCCGCCACCCTTGCTATTGTATCAGAGTGTGACAAGTGCTGAATTAGGCTATAGGAGACCTATATAACTGTCCCGCTACTTTCAACTCTCCTGTGATTTCCCCTATCGTGCTGTCGGCGTAAAGTTGGCGCACTACTCTCTTTTCTAAGTAGATACTACAGCGGCAGATGCTTAGGGGAGTCGCACCTTTCGCATTCGCCAGCCAGACCCTTGCGTACGCCCTCGTAGTCACAATAAAGGTGCCTTGACTCTCGACGAAATTTGTTGCGTGAACAGTTTGCGAATCGCCCCAGACTTGTTCGTTTGTGGTGCCCTCTTTCTTTCCAGCTACTTTGTTCTGTGAAACTCCCTTCCGTTCTCTATTTTCCAAACTATATTTTAAGCTTCGCTCTCTTTTAAAGCTTACGTCTGCGCTCACCTGAGTAACTTTTGGGTTAGATTAATGGATTGTGGGTTCTCAATGTTTTATTTCCGCCCTCTGCTTAAGAAAGGCCCAGCCCGGAGTGGTGGTGACCTGTAATCATATATAAGTATAGATATATATATATATTATTATATTATAGTAATATATATATGTATATATATAATTAATATATATATATATTATTATATATAATCGTAGTATTATCTCTCCATATATAGTTTTATATCCCTCATAATACTATATATTATTATATAGTATTATATATTATATAGTTATATAGTATATATAGCATATGAGTATATATATAATATATATATAGTCAGTAGTATATATATATATAAGTATTATATATATATATATATAGTTATTCATATTATCATATATATATATCTAATTTATATTTGTATAAAATACTATAATATAGTATATTTGATATATATATATATTGTATACTTATATTATATATATATAGTATATTTTATATTAATTTATGAATATAATATAGTATAGGGTTAGGTTATGATCGAGCGACACCTTCACGTGTGTAACCGGATGTCTCTTCGTCCGCCGGAGGAAGGATCTTCTCTCGAACGAGGATGGCAAACTTCTGCCCGGGGGAAGAGGTCAGCAATATCAAGCTCGCATTTCCCCTCCCACGGAGGGTCCATTGCGATAGGAGCCAGGAATGGCTGACACGCCGGGCCACAGGTCCCGTATTCTTGTTTCTTATTTTAACTCATCGGTCTATCACTCCATTAGCTTATCATATTTCTTAAATCTACCTCTTCTGTCTCGTCTCTTCTCTTAATAGGCCGACTACCTCCTCCTTCGGGCAGGAGCACTGTCGAAGAGGAAACCGCGGACTACCCTAGATATTCATTGCTTCAAATTTGCCAACAACATGTTGGATTAAACAGCATCAATTGCCGAAGATGCCACCGCAAATTGGGTATTCACTGACCTGCTCCCCAATTTCGAACCCTCCCTAGAATACATAGGTTCACCATGTGCAATCTGTATACCCCTCTATTATTCAAAACTCTCTCCTCTGCCAAAATCTAATTACCCAATCTAATCAATATACTTTGGCACTTAACATTTAAATCGGTTATACTAATAAATTCCAATAGAACTGCAATGCGATTTCCTGAAAAAACAAACATTTTCATAGTAGGTATCGTCTGACACAGAAGCCCTCAACTCTCCCAAAACTCATCAACCTCCCCCCTCCCCCGCGTTCTAATGGTTACGGACTCCATTTTTCTCCCCTTCCCCCAACCTCCTCACTCCTCTAACCATTGGATTCACAACGACATCCCTTATCCACAACATCAACCTCCTACACCTCTATCTCCTCTTCATGCGTGACACATTAATAAAACATCCCAAATTCCTCCAATTAAGAAAGAAAACTTACTCTGAAGATTTCCATTTTATTTGACGTTCACCACACACCAACCCAAAGTCCCCCCCAAACAACACTCACACCTCCTTTCAATATTATTCACATTTCAAAACCTATCTCGAGCCGCGATTGTCACGCTGAACACTCCTCCTGGTTATAAGACTATTCCTCTGACGGCTCCCGCGGTCATACCATATTCTTAACAGACAATGTAGCGAATCCCTTATATACTTCTCATTCCAATATAACTTCCCACCGCGAATCCGCCTCCCCAAAGCAAACCAACTCTCTCACCTCCCTGACGTCACATTCTGTTTCCCCCCTCCTTACATCACCGACTAACCTGGGACACACCACTACTGACCTTCACTCAGACCACCTCCCCATTCTATTTTTTTCTCTTACCTCCTCCCATCAAACCCCATCTCCTCCAAATAGATCACTACTATACATAACTACAAAGAAAGCTAGCTGGCCAGTAATTCACCTGACTCACATTGAAACCCATGATTACTCTCCTACACCTAATCCATGACCACATTACATTTCCTATACACCTCCCATTATTCGAAGTTAAATAACTTGTAATCACCAATCCAGCTAACGTACTTACATACCCTTGCAAAGGGCCACATAGAAAATCCTATAACCCTCACCCTGCTCCCCCCTGTAAATCAAGCCAAGCTCATAATAAACATTCAGAATACTCTCTTCGAAAAATTTAGACGCCATGATTTACCCCTCACCACTAACCTAAATTATCAAACCTTCAATACCCGCAGCCACCCGAAACATCAACCTAATCGCTCGAATAAAACCCATGCAACACTACGAAATAAGTTTTCAGAATATCCTACAATTCAACATCTTCACGCATCGCCATAATAAGGAAAACCTGGAAGGCTTCATTTAAAAAAACGTGGAATACTCTCGAAACAACTCCCCTCCCCACCCACGAATCCCCCTCCTTACCTCTGATAACTCCCTCCTTTCTCCAAAACAGCAATCAGACCGCTCTAGCACAACATTTATGGCTAACTATTTTCTTCGCAAACCAACCCTACTCCAATAACTAGAAAAACAAAAAATATTCAACTCGGAAACTCCCACAAACCAAGCAAACCTACCCCACCGCTCCTTTCTCAACTGAAAGGAATATCAGAAACTCATCATTAAACCCTTTCAAAAAACTCACAGCTACCACTGACGCATAGACTCAATCTTCTAACCTACATTTAATTAACTACCTCGGGGGGAAAAGCACTGTTTCCTTATCACAGACAATCTTCAACAAATCCTGGCAACTTAACTAATACCCCTCCAATCTGGCAGCAAGCATTCCATACCCCAAACTTCAAGCTAAAAGTCCAACTCTCTCTCTTGCTCTCACTACTCACTCAATCTCTCTCTCTCCTCCCACATGTTATTAACTGCTGGAGATATATTAATATTAAACAAAATCTCCGCTCTCATCACCCTCCCCAGATTTCCAACATGGTTTTGAAAGCAGCCACTCCACAACTACAGCGCTTACCTCCCTCACCCAACACATCATCAAATGGCTTCAACCAATCCCTTTCCATAGATCCATTCTCACCAGCACATTCGACATTAAGCAAAGCCTTTGACCATTGTCCACATTCATTCCTTATACAAAAACATCCTTCATCCCCCTAGACAAATAACGACAAGAAATGGCTTTCTTTATCGTTTCTTCACTAACCGTCCTTGTGCCTAAACGTTTCCTCACAACACAATCTCTCCCTACTCATAAATTGAGAAAACGGCGTCCAAGGGCTCCAGTTCTCTCTCATTCGCTCTTCAATCTTTTCACAGCAGACCTACCTATTCTCCTACCCTATCCCAAGTCCACCAAACTTATCACTATCGCATTGAACCATATCACCTCATTTCCCAGACTCTCCAGATGGTAAATATAGCCACTCTTTACACCCGATCAAATATTTACAACAATTTAGAATATATTAGGAAGTTGGTTACTCTCTAACAGAATGACCGCTTCCCCCTCTCAATCCTCATCACTCTCTAAGCTACCGCTCCGCCACTCAATCTTCACTCATCCATAGTTTTCCTGAACATCATCCCCCCCCCTAACAAAACCTAAAAAATACTTAGGTACTTACTTATGACGCATCTACATGACGTCTCCAGCCCTATCGACCAAATCACCTCATCAATCCAACGCCAACGGAAACTACCCTCCGAACCCTTTCTCCACACAACGTTTCAGGAAGGAAACCACCCTCAACCATACCAACTAAATAACAATGTCCTCGAGAATCAAATATAAACTGAGTGCTTCCCTCCGCATAGTTTCCCTGCACTGTCAAATTATCCCAAAACTGAAAAAAATTACAAATCACTTCAAAACACCTGCCCTTCAGAATTATCACCTTGGATACAACTATAAACCACTCTATCCCAATATTTACATGACGAGGACTTGCTCCTTCCTATCTCCACCCACCTGGGAGATGGTCGGGTGACTCAAATCTACAGAAAAACATAAATCCAACACCCACCATCGTCACCACACATATTTCTCCAACCAAATATCCCTCCAAACACAGACTAAAATCCCCAACCTAATTATATATTCATATAAATTCTATAATGACATCTACAACACTATTCCTTCTCCCCCTCCCAATAAGTCATGGCTCACTCAATATATCATACCAGTCAACTATACTAACACGTACTAACAACCGCGCTCCAATACAACAATTTACTAATCTCTCCCCTCCCCAAGAGGTTTAATAATTTCCCCTATAGAAGCAACCACTGTCCAGAAGAGGCCAAATTGACCTCTGGCCCGGAGCAGATCAGGTCACCATCCAAAACTCTTACAATATAAATATAGATTCAACTTCTGGGGTGCTCGGCTCTCGACGCCCACCGTGCCGACTTCTCTCATACTCTTCCCTTCTCGACCATGTGAACCTCCGCCCAAGAGCGTGGCCGGCTTCCTGGAAGCAGTGTGACACTCCAATTGAGGTGGCCAGGGGCAGAAGTATGTATGTATGTATATTGTATATATATATATATATAGTAATATATTAATATATATATACTAGGTATATATATTATAGATTGATATTATAGTATAGTATATATATATATATATATGTATAATATATATACTTAATTATTATATATAGTATATATTATATCTTGTTGATAATATGATAAGGTATGAGATATATTATATATTATATATATACCTATCTATAGTAGTACTTATGATATATATAGTATATATATATATATATATATATATTTAGTATACTATGTAAGATATTATAGTATATATATATATATATATAATATATAATATATAATATATATTATGATAGTCAGAGGTCGAACTCCTGACTATTGTGCTACTCGTTGCTCAGACGAGTTGACATTATAGAAACGATCGATCTTCTGCAAATTTCACAAAGTTACGATTAATTTTTCTTATTTTTTTGCGTAAATTTGGTCAAATAAATGAAATTATTACATAAAAAATAGAAAAGATTATGCAATTTAAACGAAAAAGGGTAGAATAGCCCTATTAAATAAACGCTTTTAACCCATTAAATATAGCACTAATCCGTGCCCAAAAGCAATTGGCGGATATAATGGTTTATTTACGTAGAAAAATTGTTTTAGTAAATGATATATCATATAATTGCATATATTAATTACAATAAATATTGAAGTTAGATTATATTTAAACACATTTTTCACCATACAGATGAAGAATAATAAACTCTTACGAAAATCTTTACAAACATACAGGGCGCTCATGTATACAGAAGTAATGTTAAAAGAACTAAACTAATACAAAAATTCATAATAAAAGGAAGAGTTTTTGTTAGGAAAACTGCAAGTCATTTATCCATATCACATATATATACATAATATATATATATATATTAGTGACTTATATATATTATATATAGTATATATATATAATATATATATATATCATATATATATATAGTAATATATTATATAATATATATATTATCTTATATATCAGTTATAATATACTATGTATTAGTTTATAATTATTTGTATATTAATGGTATACTATATTACCTAGTATATATAGTAGTGCTATGTCGTACAGTTTCGTGATAATATAGTACAGCGCTCCAGCGCGGCTCTTAATTATTTACTGAGTACTACCGTATATAGAAGTATCGATATATATACCTATAGTATTATATAAGTTATAGTATTCTTATATATATATATATATACTATTATACTTGTTTAGACTCAGAGCTGGGCGTTGCACCACCGAGTTGCGCCGTATGGGTGCAATATCACTATCAATGAGTAGGCGCAACAATTTTTAAGAAGGCGGACTAAGGCAAAGGCGCACAGCCCATGGATCTCCTGCGTCGCCTATTAGCCGCGGTCTATGGTAATAGACAGGAGAACTAAACGCATTTTTGTCGTTTACCGCCTTAAATAGTAGAACTTAGATAGCGTTGCATGATAACGCTGTATCATTCTAAAAACCCTCCGGAGTGGTAAAACTTTGTATATTATGTAGTCGCGTATATGAATAATATATGTATATATATTATATATTATGTTAGTTGTTATGTAGTATTATTATTTTTATATATGTATATATTGGGAGTTATAATATCTTGATAGATTATTGGTGTATGTATGGTACGTATATTAGTTATATATATAGTGTATAGAGTATAGCTATAGTATTATAGTTTAGTATATCATATTGTATATGCGCTTATTTATGTTTAATACTATTATGTATATATATAGTATATAATAGTATATATTAGGTTTTCTGAAGTCATATAATATTATGTAAGGTTATTCTGTTGTTGTATAGTTGTTTATAGTGGTAATATATAGTATTGTGTCTAGTGTTATAGTGATGGTGTGGTATAGAGTACTGTAAGTTATATATTATCCTAGGTTGCAGTGTTTTATCTACAATAAATGTTTTGCGCAACTATGGCTCTGAAAGATTGTTCTAATCTTCTTCAGCGCCTCGTGTGCCGTAAACCTGCCGTTGGGGCGGAATAACATCGGAACCTACATGGGGAATCCGGATGGAGTGTAACGTCAGATGTCTGTGTAACATTAGTGTAGTTGTTTGCGGTGTTTTACATTTACATGATATAATTAATATTGTGCGTGTGGTTTCCTTGCCTTATATATAAAGCGATGCCTTTTGATATATCACAACTAAAGTTTACTTTACAGAATAAATTTAGCAAACAGTCACCGTCCGGCGAAGAGTGCAGGCGTCAAGGCACTATTAGGCGCCCCATAGGGCGCAAGGCGATAATTAGGGCCCTTCCGATGTTGACAAAGAATATGAGGCCTGCATAGGCGCTAGGGTCGTCACTTGAGGTCTCCGGCGTATAGGTGTGTAGCTGCTTAAGGCGCGGGCGACAACGTCCACATAGAGTAGTTATGTAGGGCGCCTCCCAGCTCTGATATATCTAATATTTCATATATATATATGTATATATATACTATAATATACTATATATATAT
>JABUQX010043265.1:0-12500 GCA_015478945.1 Trachelipus rathkii
CAGTACACATAAGTATTTGATTCAAACCTAAAATAAACTACTAAAATAAACAAAATAGAAGATATATATGTGAAGTTATAATAGTTTTTATATAAAATTTGTGACAATTATCGCAATCGCAGCTACAGTAAGTATATTTATATATATTATATATATATATATATATATATATAATTATATATATATATATATATATATATATATCTATATATATATATATATATATATATAATATATATATATATATGTATATATATATAATATTATAATATATACTATATATTTAATATATATATATAATATATAATATTTATATATAATATAAAGTAAAATAAATAATAATCTATTATTCGCTATACAAGTATAGACTTTATTTCAAATGCCATAATACTAATAAATTAATATATAATAATATATATAATATATATATATATTAATATAATAATATTAATAGTATATATTATATTATATATATATAATTATATATATATTATATATTAATATATTAAATATATATTATATATAATATTATATAATTATTATATATATTAATATTAATATGATATATTATATATATATATCATATATCATATAATATATATTAATTAATATTAATAATAATTAATAATAGGTGAGTATAAATACTTAAGTTTCTTTTGAACCTATATTATCGATATATATATTAAGTTATTAAAAATTCATGAGTATTTTCGTATATATTGATATGTTATTTGATATATAATATACTAATACTATACCAAGATATTAACCGAGAATACTAAATATATTTCATTAAGAAAACTAATATAATATATATATATATTATTAATATATATATATATGTATATATATATATATATTATATAATATATTATATATAATTAATATATATATATATATATATATATATATAATAATATAATATATATATAATTATAATATATTATATATATATATTTATATAAAATATATATATATATATATATTATATATATATATATATATTATAAAGATGGTCTTTATTCATTGTGTTATTATTTGGGAATGACTACATATTTCAAATAATCTAACTAGATATAATATAAATTTAGAAGTACATAAATTTATTTTTACACTGTGTTTAATGTGACAGTATTTTAATATTTTTCTTGTTCAATTTTTCTGAAAAATTATGTAATTTTGAAGATTTTATTATATATCTATGACTGAGAGAGAATGATTTATATTAATTCAGTTTGTGTATGTAATGCTAGCACAGACTATCTAGTTTTGCACTAGATCTAGTTTGTGGGGATATAGGAGTTACCTACTTTATTGACCGGTGGGCATGTACTTCTTCCTCTTAACATATTATAAAAATCTGTGCACCAATGGAAGACTCTCGTTATCATCATCTCGCAGCGAAGGCAGCTTTTCATTATTATTAAAAGTATTATTGATATTTCAACTCTTCTGACAATTAACCAGTAACCAACCAACAAGCCAGAAAGAGAAGATTCACGCCATACAAGATTGTTGTTCAAGTGTTTAATTGATATAGCGTTTTGTTTTATTGGAAAACAAGGCATATGCGTACAGAGAGAGATAAACAGAAGGTGCGATAACGCTTAGACTCTACAAGAATAAACCATGGAGACCTTTGCTCGAACTGGCTCATGTTGGTTGCAAATTATGATGTATTTTTACAAAATCATGTCAGAAAGTTAAAAAATATGTTGAGTTTTTTCCTAAAAATAATGAAACAAAAGAAAAGGCACTGAAATGTTCACCTAAAAGAAACCGACTGGAGACGAGGCTCTTTGTTATGCGATTTTTGTCAAAAAACACCTTTATCAACAAGCTACTTTAATAATTGGTTCGATGTTCCGTGATATTCATTTTGAAAAGACCTTCATGATTAGCATAATATTCAGCGTGATGGTAGATAGTACTACTCAAGATGTAGCTGTTATTTTATGAACCATTATACATTTTTTGTTGGGCGATTTGCGTCCGCTATGTCTTTCAAGGAAGATATATCTCTTACTTATGACATCTTTAGGCAGATTTCAGTTCTTGACACCACACAAGAAATTTGAAATTTTGGAATAAAGCTTATAAAATCAGAATTAACCAAGTGTGGCATTGCAACATCAATATTATTGGCTTGTTCATTTGACGGAGCTAACAATAGGAAAGATTGTTATAACGGTTACAAGCTCAGGAAACTATTTCAATTTTAATTATTGTTTTAAAAGAAATATCAATGGAAGTTTTGACTGCAAATTTAAATTCATGGCAAGAAATTTAATTAGTCAATGGTCCAATTTGAAAGCCTATTTATGTCTATTGTTTAAATAGATTTTATTTTTTACATTTCCCTATCTTTCAAATATTTACAAAGTAAAACCATGCATTGACTATTCTACAGTTGGAACTTGGTAGAGAAGCTGTTTCAACAAGTAGGAGATAAAGGAGTGATAAACACTTTCAGGCTCTGTATTCAAAAGCAAAATATTATGCAAGTACAGTTAATAGCAAATTAGAAGATAACAGTAATTAAATGTAGAAGTAAGAATTAGATTTCACGTGAAAAAGAAACTTCAAAGAAAAAGGTAATGCCTGGTGAAAAATCAATAGATAAAGCTCCTGGAATCAGAAAGTGCAAAACTATAAAATTGGCTTTTAATTATGAGGAGCTTGTGCCAGGACAAATATCGAAGAAAGATTTAGTCCAAACAAAGAAATTTAGAAGATTGTTCCGGGCTAGTTCCAAATGGATTTAGTTAATGAAATAATAGAAATGCGAGCAAGCTTTCCTAATGAAGTCCTGTAATATTTCTAACTTTGTAAAGTTGGTAAAAAGGAGTCAGTTATTGATAGAGCTGAAAAGTTTGCAGATCAGTATGATAGTTTTACAATGGCTTGAAAAAACTAACATTAAAAGAAAACACAGACAATCTAAATGGAGCTGAAGAGTTCTGTAAATTTACCAATGTAAAATACGTATTTGAAAAGAACAAGAAAAATCTTTATGGTTACTGATCTGACAATAAACAATGTTTTGGTGTTTTTCATGCGCCTTTTTTGTTGTTTTGACTCTCACAATCTGGATTGTTTACCAACCTATAATGTAGCTTACAAGTTTGTACTACTAATGCCCCTTGGAACAAGTCACCTGTGAAAGGGTATTTTTTTAAACTTAAAATGTTAAGAAATCGAACTTAAGATCTACTTTAAGCCATGACCTTATTTCTAATCTTCTTTTTCATGAATGTAGAAAGAGACTATTTTATAACTTGATAAAGATGTTATTACCTAATGATAGCCAGGACCAGTGAAGAACTAGACAAAAAGCTGTTAGGTTAGTAAACAACCTTTCAGGATCAAATATCCTGTATTTTTTGGGACCCCATTAGCCACACCCTAAAAATGGATATAAAAATTCTTATTTTCAGACAATTTTTGATGGGAAAAATGCAAACCGCAGCTTTTCTGACCTCTAGAACGTCATTTCGGGTGTTTTTCTGTGGTCATTTTTTCATTGTTTCGGCGTTTTCAATTTTTTCAAAAACTAATTTTTTGGACACTTTTTTCGTATCAACTTCCAACAATTTTTTTCGAAATGAACTCAAACTTGACATAAAATCATAGATGGGTCTATTACGCACAAAATGCTAGTAGTTTTTTTGATTTTTAGAAAATTGTGCTCGTGTAATGTCGAATTTTCAAAACCTACTTTTTTTTTTAATTGCTGAGCACAATTTTTTCAAAAATCGAAGAAACTACTTCTAGCATTTTGTGCGTAATAGACCCATCTATGTATATTAGAAGTTTGAAGTCATTTCGAAAAAAAATGTAGAAGTTGATGGAAAAAATGTCAAAAACTTAAGGGTTTGGAAAAATGAAACGCCGAAACAATGACACAGACACAGAAAAACACCCGAAATGAAACTTCAAGGTCCAGAAAAAAGCTACGTTTGCTTTTTTTCCAATTAAAAATGTCCTAAAATTAAGAATTTTATATCCATTTTTAGGTGTGGCTAAAATGGGGTCAAAATCTCCAATATTGGATCCTTCCCTTCATAACATAACAAACTCTGGGTTTTCATATATGACTCTGTCAAGGATTGTAAGACCGCATTTTTCTTTTGTTATAAACTATATTCTATTAATTGTAACAATTAAATCACATTAAAGAGGACATTGTTTTTTCTTTTCAATATGCTTGGTTTTTTTATTACCGTTGTGGACGTTTGTCCCATTTTAATATTTACTGAGGTATTACAGTAGGATTTAGATTATTAGGGCTTCAACAGTGTGATTTGTTCCTAAAACTAAAAAATATTACTAAATCTCAATTTTTAAGTAATAAACCACTCGTAATTAATTAGTATACTTATTTTTTCTAGCAGGGAACTAGTTTAGGTACGGTAAATAAAAATTATATAATATTTATTGTGAAAGTAAACTATAACATCAGAAAAAGCTTACTTTTTTACTCAAGCAATTTCACAAAAGTGAACAAACAATTAGGTAAATGTCTTTTAAGCAAATGTAAGCTTAATGTTTCAAAGAAATTACTATCAACTAATAACTAATAGCTATTTTCTTCCATCAAGGCCTTTTCAGAGTTAATAGATTTTAGAATTGAAGGGTTGAACCTTTCTAATTCACCCTGTAGATGTTTCAAATTTTGTATTAAATGTTTTAATTTGTAAACTAAACTGTAACTTTGCTATAGCAATGTATTGGTCTCTCAGCAGAGCTCATCTGCTAAGAACCTTAAAGCTTAACATTGATTGTTAAGAATATTGTTACTATTTGTTTTTATTAGAGATATGGACGTCTCTGGCTCCTTGAAAGAGACCGGAGAGATGTTGTGAGATAATGAGGGTGAAGCTGATTTAATAAATAGTGTTATTTTCAATTATATTATTAATAATACAAATATATGTCGATGTAGAGTGTGAATGGCAGATCATTCATCATCTTTCAGACGCCATCTGTGTCCATTTATATAAAATTCAAGGATATTATTTATCAGTCTCGCAAGTTGATATCACACACACTAATCTGAGTTTTATATATTAATGAGATTCTAAGATTTATAACAATATCGTTAAATTATGATTCTCAAAATGTATGAGTCCTACTCTACGAGCAAGGAGGTTTCATTCAACGAGACCTTGCAAAACATTTCTCTGCTTATATTTGATTTAAAGACTCCAAGGTTAGAAACCGAAAGGTCGGTAAGGAAAGAAGAATAGTGACTTCTAAGACGAGCCTAAGTCACACAAAAAGATTATTAAAATAATCCAAAAAAAATGTCTAAAGCAACACTCAAAATTACTTCAATATTTTATATACAATATAAGATAATAGCCGATCGGAAAAAGGTATCGTAATAAAAATAGCCGGTTCAAGACTGTACATTGTAGAAAAATAACATTACCGATTTCTATTTTTATAGTGTTATATATGTTATATATATATATATATTACATAATTATTATTAGTATTTATATATATATCTTTTGTATATATAATATATATATATTAATATAATACGATAAGTATACTATAAAGTATATTCTTCAAATAGGTATTTAATATATACTATACTATATAATATAATATTATTTAATAATTTACAGTATAGAATATATATATATATTATATATAACTACAACATTTAATTAATATATATAGATTATATATATATTATATAAATATAATATATATATAATTATATATAATATTAATTATATATTTAGTAGTATTATTTATATATATAAATAATATGTTAATATATTAATTATATAATATATATATATATATATATATATATATATATATTATTATATATTTAAATAATATATATATATATATATATTAATTATATATATATTAATATTAGATATTATATATATACAGTATACCTCTATATATATATATATAATATATATATATTTTATAATTATATAGATATAATAGAGTAAATATCATATTATATATAATACTACTATATAATACAAATTATCCAATATATATTATAATCTTATATATTAAAAATATAGAACTGTATTAGGACTATACATACCTAGAATATTTAAGGATTATGGGTTTCACAAGTGGAGGGACAGTCACCGTGTGAAAGTTATGTTAGATGGTGACCCATAAAATGGATACAAATATCTGAGTTTTAAAATATTTCAGGATATATGTTGGATGAAAAGGGAAACGGATGATGCCAGAGTGTAGTAGGAAAAGGTGGAATGGACAGGAAAGGTGGCTGAGTGAAATATTAAATCTATCGTGGTGGGACGTAAAGGGACTAAGTCCTTAGTGCGCTAGGATCATTGCCATGAAAATATTGTTGTTGCTTCTGTGTTAATGTATTAGTGTAGTGAGACTATGGTCTTTGTGAAAAGAATTATAAAGATCAGTTGATGATATTGTTCAAGAGGTAGAATATCTTAGAGCGTGTTATGTGTGAAAAGATTGATGAAAATGAGGAGATTGAAAACGTATAGAAGTATGTGGTGTGTAAGATAATGGGAGCACAATAAGAAATCTTTATGATCCAAAGAATGAGTGAATCCTGGAGTCATATATGGAAGGAATGATGGATGAACTAATGAAGGAGCAAGACCTGGAACTTGTGACGACGCCAGCCCTTTATCAAGAGGACTTGAGTCAATGAAGCAATCTTTGAAGAAGAGAGTTTTGTGAGTTTGGGCAGAGGCGACATCCAAGAGGTGCATAATAGGAGAGAATGGAGGGTTTTGTGAGGGGGTATGGTTGTGGCCCACTGGGTCAGGGGATGAACCGCTTCACTTGACGATATGGCTCATGTGAGGGCCGTCGCGGATCGCTCGTGCACAGCTCTAGGGAGTGCTGACTGCGACGAAGTTTCTCATTAATAGGTGTAGAGGGGCGGTAAGGCTGAGCTTTCTTTCGACTTGCTTCATATTCTTCTACAACTTTCTCTTTCCATGCTTCTGTCGACGCGCACACTTAGAGCCAAGAGTACTATGGGAAGAAGAAGAAGATGATAATATAGTTATATATAAAATATAAATATATATATTATAATTATATATATAATTATATAATTATTATAATTTTTGGGATAATATATATAGGTATTACACATTAGTAGTCATATATAATTATATATTATATAATATATAAGTATAGGGGTATATATATACTATACTATGATATTGTTGCCGAATGACCTACACCACTTTAGCCTGAGCAAACCCGTGTTCGAGGGAGGTCAATTCAGTTCTCCTGTCTTCAAAGGGGTTCAGAAAGAAAGCAGCAAGTTTTCATCAATATATTTACACATAAACCCAATAAATATCGATAATAAAAATGTGAATGCAAATAAATAAATGAATAAATCAATAAGTCCCCTCAAAATATCTCCTAACCTGGCTAGCTAAACGAGTATTATCCCAAAATATCAATAAATCAATGCATGAAAAGTAAACAAAAATAAATCAATAACAATTTATCATACTATTAAAGTGAGCAATGTTATTTCTAGGACAAACTGTTCTCAACTGTAAGTAACTGGGACTCACTGTACCAATGTCTAATTAATGTTAAGCGACCGTGAGAGAGAGAAGAAGGGTAGGGCGGAGACCTTTCTTTGCGTATCTATTTTTTTTTACACCGTAAAGAAAAAGTAATTCATAAAAGATTCATGCCGCTACTGTGGCTCAAACGGTAGAGCAACGGAGTCGCATGGCAAGGTTGTGGGTTCGAATCCTAGTTTGGATCCTAGGTAGAAATTACCTAGAAAGTTCCCCTCCTTGAATAGGGCTATGCCCGTGAGGTGTGAACTTTTATCTAAAAAAAGAAAAAAAAAATGAATCGTATGAAACCTTCACCGAAAGGTAACCCTAATTTATTACAGTTCAGGTTAAATAAGAACCTTAATAGTCTGGGACAGTAAGAAGCACTAGTACACTTTTCTTTAATTCCCGTGAAGGTGGGGAGTACCATTCAAGTACCCTCCTGATCCAGTGAAGGTGGGGAGTACCACTCAAGTACCCTCCTGATCCCGTGAAAAGGTGAGGAGTACCACTTAAGTACCCTCCTGATCCAGTGAAGGAGGGGAGTAACACTCAAGTACCTTCCTGATCAAGTGAAGGTGGGAAGTACCAATCAAGTACCCTCCTGATCAAGTGAAGGTTAAGTAACCTTAATGCCCAAGTCAGGTTGGTAAAATCCGTGACAATGTTTCACAAGGACACCTTAATGAATGTATGTCCCACCCGATTGGCCATGTCAGTTCAGGAAACCTTTTAACGTTTCACTCTTTGTAATGTCAAAGCAATTAAACATAATTGACTCCAGTCTTTAAACGTGCCTCCAATAGTAGTCCCAAGCTTCTGGGGAGTGAAAACTTCGGATGCAGTTTACACGAAACCTGACTCCAAACTAGTTTTTACAAACTTTTAACCTTAAATAACTGGAATTTCTATCCTATCCTTTATTGTAGACGACTTTATCACACAGTTTCAACTTTTAAAATACTCAGCACTAATTTACACAATTTTCTAGACGTCCTTTCGTTTGCCGTAATAATGCAAAATGAGAATTTGTTTGAAACCTTTCCACGCGCACAGTTCTCAAATTAGCTGGTTGATTCCATATCGCCTGTCATACAACTCCCCCTCCAAGATTGTGAAACAATCTTAAAAAGAAAGAGAAGAAAAAAAGAAACGTCAGTAGCACCCATACGTCTTATTCTATTCGTTTGATGCTCTCCTTCGTGCTTCGGTCCTTTTTTCATACTCTATAACCCTCCTCATTACATTGGCAAATTCCGGTACTGTTCCTGCTCTACCTTGTAACGAGTGCCCTGTACATATCTTCTAGCTCTGATGCCCTCCGTTCTTGCTGCCTAACGCTGGGACCAATTATCATTGCGTCTAGCTCTTCACCTACTTCCAAGAGCTCCTCACAATAGACCTTGGTCTATAAGGCTCAAACTTCATCGCCCGATATCGTCGGAAAATGGTCCCTGCTTCCTCTACTCGTTCCTCCGCCTGTTCTTCCCCTTGTGTCTCAAGGTCTGCTTCTTGATTCTCAGTACAGACTGCCTCCAGGTTTCTAATTCAGTCCACTGCCTTATCAGAGACCAAACCATTTCTCCCTCACTCTCGTCACTGATCATTACTTCGAGCATGTAACTATCTTCCGGGAACCTTAGTGATATCTCAAATGCCTCAATATCATATTCACTCTTCCGGTCATTATCTGCCTCTTCCTCATCAAACCAGTCAAGTTGTTCGCTTACGTCAACCGGCGAGAATATCATGCTATCACTTACTGTTTGTGTACCTTTATTTTCAACAACCTGGTCCTCTGCCTGCACCGACACACTTCTTTTATCATTTCTTCCCTGTAATGCCATTTGCTTTAGCAATCTCCACACTTCCTTGATTTTTTACCCTTGTTTCTTTGACGTTTCCACCCCCGGTGCTATCCGTCTATACTGTGGTACATGGGCTATGATTTCTTCGGGTGCCTGTTCGATTCTTTCTATTTCTTCCTGACATTCCTTTTGCTCAGGGTCTACCTCCTCACACTGGAAATACTGCCTAAAATATTCTCGGGGATCCGCCCACACTTTTATATGAGAGTAATGTACCCTAGCTACCTTCGTTTTTCCTTTAATATCATAAGACATTCCTCCCGAAATTACCTTGGTAATTACAAAGGGGCCTTCATATTTCTTGTCTAACTTTTTGTCTAAACTCCTGTCAACCATGGCAATTTTTCTTTTAACCCCCACTCCACCAGAGTACGGTAGCCAATTAGGGTGTCCTTCCTGCCATTTTTCCTGTTGACCCCTCGGGATTGGTATTACCCTTCCCTTTTCATGTTTTTCCACCATTAAATTTTCCTCTGTAAACATTCGCTACTCCGCATGCTTTGTACCGTTATACACCAGCACTGCCCTTGTCAAGGAAGTGTCCCAGTCACCACCTTCTTCCATAGTATTTCTTAAAAACTCGTCAAAAGTCCTACTGGCGCGTTCTACAGCCCCATTACTTGCTGGTTTGAAAGGACTGCTATAAATGTGGCCAATTCCGTACTCCCGCAACATTTCCTCAAACCTGCCACTCCTGAGCTCCACTCCATTATTTGTTAGTACCTTATACGGTATTCGTACAAAAGCTGGTGATGTCTCGTATTAGAAAGCATCAGCCACACTGCTTGCTGATTTGACCTTCAGGGGTTTCATTGCAGCCCAATTACTGCAATGATTCACTGCCACTAAACAGGCCACGTTCCCTTTCCTTGTCTTTGGCATTGCCATCACGTCCACTGCCACCAGCTCAAAGGGATTTTTTATCTCTATTTTCCAGATGGGCGGAAATATTACCTGTTGATCAATTTTATACAATTGACACTTTGGGCATGTCCTACATACTTCTTGCACCATCGATGAAATATGTATATATATATATATATATATATATTATATTTAATATATATATAGTATATATATATATATATATATATATATATATATATATATATATATATATATATATATAATATATAATATATATATTATATATAAGATATTGCCTATATTATTTAAAAGCGTATTAGACTCAAGTGTTCCCTTAATATATTATATATATTATATATATATTATTATATAATATTAATTATATATATCTATATTATATATATATATTATTATATATATATATATATATATATATATATTATATATATTTTATTATATATATTATATATAAATTAAATTTTTTACTGGCGTACGACCAATTTAATCTTGTTTCAGTTAGCAATAATATCGAGGTTACAAATATTAGTCCAATTTATAAATAAATGATAACTGTGCTCATCGGGGCTATGATTGAAGATTTAGAACTAATGCGCTAAATATTATGATTCAGTTGTAATTTGCATTACGTATATCAACAAAATATATATTTGAATATAAAAATTACGATATGGGATCTTTAAAATTCATATGAGACAATGACAGGATCATTTGAAAATATATTTATTTAAATTTTCCGTTCAAGAGTAAAGCCTTTTTTGCAGTCGGCAATTGGCTTTGGTGGTCTTCAACAACAGCATTGATAAGCATAGCTCTTCTCCTATATCAAAGCTGGACTCACCTTCTCGTTTCCAGGATAAATTTTTCACTCTCTTTCAGCTGTATCATTACAAACAGAGATTCAGGAAGTTTCTTGTGCAATGTAAATCCGAATTCGTTTTTAAATCCGCAATGATTGGATATCAATTCAGAAAGCTAATGTCGACGATCCATTTTGTTAATAAAGTTTTTTTTTTCTTTGATATGAAGTCTTCTATTGTTTTATATGAGAGGAAAAATAAATAATGAACTAATTATTTGAATTATCTACATTGTGAATTACTTAATTTGGACATTTATTAGAATACCTTGTTGAAATTATGATTATTGATACCTACTGATTCATCATTATAAATAAAGTGTTGAATAACAACATTATGCTTTAATTAAAAATAGTGCCAAAGTTGAAATCTTAGCTAAGAGATTGGGAAGTTCGATTAAATGTTTCCCATTGCAAATTTTCTATGATGCGTTTTTTGGACGCAGTATTTATATTTGTAACAAAAATTTTTAAAATGCTTGACTCTTCATTTAAATACCACAGGTGATTACAAAATTTCTTCAAAGCAACTGATTTAATACCTTTATTTGACCCGTTCATATAATTTTCTTTTTCTAAATTATTCCATTTTTCTTTAATGATTTTAAAGAAAACAACATCTGGACCACTAGTCACATGTGGTAACTCATTTTCAAAAACACTTCGTAGCACTAATTCATACATGTGGTGCTGACATGGAAAATTTGTCATCTCTTGATCTGCACACTGCCCTAGAAATGTAATGGCACCGGTGAACGACCGTGTTTGGAACTGGGTTTGTCGTCCACAACACTGAATTTTAGTATTAATCTTCCCAATCCAGAATCTACTAGAAAGTCCACAGAACAATGCATACTTTGTTCCTTCCCCTGTGGAATTTTCTAAATTTGCGGAACCCAAGCAATTTTTCTTCGATCTTTAAAAAAATGTAACAACCTTGGTAGCCTTTCACTCTTTAAATCTCTCACATTTAAAGCTGGTAAGAAAGAATTTTTACTATCCCAATGACGGATCAAAGCGTGTTCATTTTGTCTTAATAATTCCATAATCTTTAGTAGCATTCGTTTTACGTAAACTTCTCCCCCTGATATCTCTCTTTGGGATCGGTATTTCGAATTTGATTGGCCAGTTTACATTCTATATTGGTGCCCTAAAGATCTCTCCAGCAAGTTTGCTTACGAGAATAAAAAACGGCATTTCTCTGACTAATGTGGCACCGATCGAGTGCAACCATTAATTTTGGAGTTAAAAAACATTCCCGTCAACGTACAGGCTTCTCTTTTTTTCCTAAATCAATCTGCGCATCTCTGTTTTCCTCAA
>JABUQX010043265.1:20000-27500 GCA_015478945.1 Trachelipus rathkii
AAGAGGTGACAATGATATGGAAGGCGCAGGAATTCTCATTCATAGGTCTATCCCCTAATCCCGAGTCTCTCTTCGAACTAGACTTCATGTAGTGGCAGCAGGTATTCATGTACATCGACCGTACTGTCTGTTCGATCTTCTTGGCTTCCAGAAGTGAGTTTACTAAGGGTGACTTGGCCGACCTTTATAAGCATCTCCCCACTCCGGTTGTTATACTGGGAGGCTTAAATCTTCGTCACTCCTTATGGGGTGATTCTGTCACCTCGTCTAAGTCTAAGATCCTTGCTGATCTCATAACACCTTTTTCACTGGGATGACTTAACACAGGCATCCCTACACAGGAATGCTTGGATATACACACACTTCATCCTGTATAGGTATTTCCTTTTGCTGCCATTTCTTATGGATCGCTTCACCTGGTCCCGCTTTGATTACTTATACGGCAAAGACCATTGCCCAATAGCCATTAATGATCTTGCGCCAAGCTCAATATTAAATCCCAAATCCAGCCGTCATTATTTACGAGCGGAGTGGGCGCCTTTTCATCAGGCTAAAGCTGTCCCACTTTCACCCTTCAGTAATCTGTTTCCGACCATTAATGATGCCTTTAACTTATTTCAACAAGTTATAATCACAGCAAATGAAATGAAGCTTGTATCACGCAATCTTCGGCAGGTAGGCGTTCGGCAGCCCCTTGGTGGTCTCAAGAGTGTGCACAAGCTAACTTGGAGAAGATAAAACTCTACAGGCAATACAAAAGAAAATGCACCACCTCAAACATGAATATCTTTAAAAGCAGCTGCGAAGAGATCTCGCCGAATTAATCGCCAAACACGTAAACAATAGTTTCGAGCTTATACTCCACCTATCAACTACACAACTCCCCATTCTTTAATGTGGAAAGTTGCACAGAAAATATCTTGCCTCTCCAATAATTTTTCACCCACAGTTCTCCGTTACAGGCCTGATATAACAAATACGATATCTGTTACAGCAGCTGTTGCAGATGCATTAGATTATAGTTTTGCTAGCCATTAAAGCTCTTTTCACTATCCTGAGACCTTTCCAAAATTGAGAATTAACACCACACCGCCAGACTTTTCAGCAACGAAAGGGGAAGATTATACCTATAACCTTCTTTTTACACTTACAGAGTATCAAACTGCACTGGCGAATTGCAAAGACGGTACCATTGGCATAAACATAATTTCGTATATAATGGTCCGTCATATTCTCCAATATGCATCAGCGTTTTTGATGAATCTGTATAACAGAATCTGGATCGAATCCTTTTCATCTATTTGGGCTACAACTTTTGTAATCAATATTCCCAAACCTGGGAAAGATCCGAAATTTGCGGACAACCAAAAGACCAATTTCTCTGACCTCTCATACTTGTAAATTAATGAGGAAAATGGTTTCAGGCCGCCTTTTCCCTGGTGTGGAGAGTCGCCAGGCTTTTTCAAACTTCCAGTTTGGTTTCCGAAAAAATCCTTCGACCGCAGATCCCTTGTTAAAACTGGACCATGACATCCGGGAAGACTTTTTCAACTGGTGGGATGGTTCTTGTTGTCTTTTTTAACCTTGAGAAGGCTTATGATACAAAGTGGAGAACTGGGGTTCTCCTTAAACTCCACTCTCTAGGATCCTAGGACAGCTCCCTCTTTTCAATAAACTTATTCTGTCAAATAGATCCATCCAGGTTAGGAGCTCTTCTATTCTGTCAAATCACTTTACTCTGGATGAATTCCTTCCGCAAAACAGTGTTCTAAGAGTATTACTATTTGTTCTTCGATTTAATGGCATTCTTACCTCTATCCCAGCAACGGTTAATTTTTCTCTCTATGTCGACGACCTTGCGCTATATATTGCCGGTGCCAGGCTACCATTTCTTGAACAGTAACTTCAGCTAGCTATTGATAGTATTTCACAATGGGTTAACTCCCATAGCTTCCATTTCTCACCCACAAAAACCTCAAACAAGGGAATCGATGAACCTGCCACCTTCTTCCCCCAAACCTAACCTAATGTCTTTCGCCCGTTCCTGTAACTTCATAAATTAAATTTCTAGGATACATTTTAGATGACCACTTAACATGCGCACAACACTTTAAACTTCTAAAGATGACTTGTCATCACGTGCTTGACCTATTACGTCATCTCTCCTCAAAAGTTTGGGATGTTTATCACAAGTCCCTTTTGCGTTCCTATATCGCCCTAATCCTATTGAAGCTGAACTATGGCTGCATAATATATGGTCACGCATTTCCAACTCTACAACACCTGTTAGATCCTATCCAAAATAAGGCGATCCTTATCTCAATTAGAGAATTCCGGTCGTTCCCCTGTGTGAGTCTTAAAGTTGAATCCGATGTGATGTAACTCTCTCTTCAAAGAGATTAAATGATGTGTACAAATTATCTTCGCTTTCAAACCCTAATGCCGTCTGCTCTGACACCGATTCTTTGGGAGATACCTCAGAATCCTTCTTACTGGCCATTTTCAAATACAGTTTATAACATCTTTAACTTCCTCAACATTCCTTTACAATATGTGCTGCCTTTTTCCTATGACAAAATATATCCACCATGGCTATTCCCTGCTCTCACTATTTGCCTGGTCCTGATCTATCTCTCCCACTCTAGACACCCTGCTGCATTGTTAAAAGCATCATTCCTGTCTCATTCAGCAGTTCACTGCGGATTTACTATAGTGTTTACTGACGAATCTAAAACAGGAAACAGTGTGGATAGGTCTGCTGTCTTTCCTGACCACAAGCCCTTCCATACCCGATTATCTCAAGTTTCAATTTTTACGACATAATTAATGGCTAAAATGATTGCCCTTTCCGCATTCTATTCCTTAACCAAGACTACTCGTATGTCATTTATTCAGATTCGCCCACTGCCCTCCAAGCGTTTAAAGCTCCATATTCTAATAACACAATGGTATCCGCTGTATAATTTCATTGGCTGCGTCATTCTTCGTAAAAAACAAATCATATTATGTTGGAACCCCTCTCAAGTAGGGATAACTTGCAACGAAATCGCTGACAGATAGACCAAAATGGCTGCCTTTTCTTTTTGGAACATTTTTAAATACCTCCAGGATGCCATTCGACAAGGTTTTCTCCCATCAAATGATTATTATTCATTATTCTGTCCTCGGATAGGTGGCAAGACTTCCGGTCTTATTGGCAAGAGTGCTAGATGAGTGATCAGCAAGGGGAGAAATTTAGAAAAATAAAACCGAACATTGGTTATTGAGCTTCCTCTCACCTTCCTCCAATATGTAAATTTTGTCATCGCTATTCCCCTAAATCTGTTCCTTTCCCCCCCCCCGCTCACTATATCTTCATTGATTGTCCTCAACTGTATCCTATTCGACATTGTCATTTTCCTACTTTATGGTTCATAAACATTCTAAAATGTTATCCCATATCTGATCTGAATCCTCCCACTTTAACAGTAACTATTTCCTCTTATCTTCTAGAGCTAAATATTCTTTAAAACATATGATTTCGTCATGTAATATTAGGAATATTTATAATAATGTAATAACATCTTAAATTTTAATTTATCTTTTTATTTGTTTTTGGCTGACTATCCATTTCGCTTTAAAACTTTCTTTGACATTTAAAATATGTATAAGCCCGGACTCACCATTGGAGTTAATAATTCAACCAGTTGGCCACTTCTTCTATGGCAGTGTTCATTTTCTTGTATTGCTAGCTAATATATATATATATTATATATATATATAATAATATATAGTATTATATATATATATATATATATATATATATATTATATTATATATATATATAATATATATATAAGAATATATATATATAATATATATATATAATATATATATATATTATAAATATATATATATATATATATATATTTAAGTTCACCGCCACTCAAGGGCTGAGCTCTTTTCAAGGAGGGGTGGAAAATAAAACATTGAAAAACCTACCCAATCCCCAGCTTAACGCAAAATCTTCTCAGGTGAGGCAGACGTGAGGCCTTTTAAAGAGGGGAAGATTAAACATAGTTGGAAAAACAGAAATCAAGGAGTTTCACAGAAAAGAAGTAGCTGGAAAAAAAGAGCCACCACTAGGAACAAGTCTGGGGTTCTTCAATACTCACGGCAAAATCTCACGCGAGAGCAAGGCACGTTCTTGTGCTAGTGAGGTGACGCAAGGGTGGTTGAAATTGAAAGATCAACTCCCGCCGAGCATCTGCCGTTGTAGTACCTATAGAAAAGAGATAGTTCGCCAACGTTACGTCGCAGAGATAGAGGGTCAAGAAAGTTTGAAAGTAGGGGACAGTTTATAAGTCTCTTAGCTTTAGACTCAACCCTATCCAATAGATGGGTGGAGTCGGAGCCCCCCAAAATGTGAGAAGAGTATTCCATACAAGGGCGAAAAAGGCCCTTATATAACTGGAGTAGCTGTGGGGAGGATAAAAATTCCCGCAACCTGAACAGAACTCCCAGCTTCTTTGAGGTCACTTTAGCAACCATTGGAAAAAATATGAGGTTTTCCAAACAATATTGTATTTATGTTAAGACCAAGAATGTTTATGCTATTCACTAGAGAGACGTTAGAAACGTCGAAGGAAATAGGAAAGTTGGGATGTGTTTTAGAGAGGGAGATGTAGAGAAGTTGAGTTTTTAAAGAGTTGAATATTACAAGGTTGCGGTGACCCCACCGGGAAATCCCATTCAGATTGGCAAGAATAGAATCGGAAAGCTGAAGACGAGAGGTACCTCAAGAAGCAAAAGAGGGAACATATTTGAAATGAGTATAAGAGTGGAAAGTTGAGTCATCGGCATAAGAGTGAACAGAGTTCAAAGTACAGCTGAGGAGATCGTTGATGAAAAGTAGGAACAAAGTTGGAGATAGAACAGAACCTTGCGGAACACCACAATTGACAGGAAAGGAGGAAGAGGTCGCTCCATCAACAAGTGCCGATATGGAGTGATCGGAGAAAAAACTAGACGAGAGTAAGCAAAGAGAAGGAAGAAACCCAAAGGATGGGAGCTCAGAGAGCAGCGACACTTGTCAAACCAGGTCAAAAGCTTTAGATATGTCAAGCGCCACCACGCATGACTTTCCATGGTTCCTAAGGGCAGAAGACCATAAATCTGTTAGATAGTAAAGTATGTCACTAGTTGACCTCGAGAGACGAAAGTCGAGAGTTAACAACAGAACCGTCAGAGCGGATAAAGGAAGTAAAGGCAGATTTACAAAATTTATTAGAGATGTTTATGGCAAGGAGCCAGAAATTTTTATTAGTAGGAGAACCAAGCAGATTGACGCACTTTCTTTTAGTGAAAGTGCACTTAGCCTGTCGAATAGTATACCTGCAACGATTAAATTTTATATTAAGATATATATATATTATAGATATATATATATATATATATATATATATATATATTATATATATATATATATATAATATATATATATATATATACTATATATATATATTAATATATATTATATATGTTTGTGTGTGTCGTGTGTACAATATTACCGTAGATCTTGCTATTATCATATGGTAATTCCAATTGCTCACTTCTTTTCTTCTTCTCTATAATGCGTTTCGAAAGAGTCCTGAATGTTTTTCAAATGAAGGCGCTGCTGCTGAAAATAAGTACCAAAAATTAATAACCTCAGTTTACCTTTCTTTAATTTTCAGATAAAAGAAGTAAAAAGAAAAATGGAACTCAACATTATATATACTATATATATATTATTCAAAATAATATATATATATATATATATATAGAGTTTTGTTTTTAACGTTAAATATTTTAGCAAATCTATATATATATATATATATATATATATATATATATATATTATATACAGTAAATATATAGGAATATATAGTGGGGGTTGTGGCTAATTGAAGTCGTTAACTGAAGGTTAACTGAACTGTTTCGGATTTTTTACTTTTTCATCTTTGTAATTGTATTGTTTATTTAATGTCTTTAAAATTTTATAAATATATAAAAGTTACTGCTAAATCGTTCTCGGACAATTTTACAATCAATATGTTCACTATATATTACTTCCCTGCCAAAATACTGAGTGGCTTATTTACAAATGTGTACTCGGCGTGGAGGGTTTCTTCCTAAGATTTGAACATCACGGGCATCAGAGACATCAGTGATGTAAGGGGTGTCATGGATATCGGACACATCATGGACTTCAGAAACATCAGTGGTATCATGGATTTCTTGATATTGTTGTTAGTGTTGACAGAAAATAGTCACATTAAGCTGAGGTTGGTAGACCTGTTATTAACGGCGTGACTGATATTTCTGTATCCACAGTTCTATATGTTGCTTGAAGGTATCCATTGTTTTGACGTTTTGAAATTGGTTTCAGTGTCGGCGGAAGATAGTCACGCTAGACTGAGGTTGATAGACCTGGGAATAACGTTGTGACTCAAATTCCCGTCTTCACTGTTATCAGCTGTCTGAAGGCGTCGTTTGGACGGTATTCTTTCCGGGTTCACCATTTACAATGTGGAAAGAGGGTTGGCAGTTATCTTTTTGGATTGCTCCTCCACCTCATACGTTGGTGTCTTTAGTTTGTCTCAGTCTTATTCGAGGATTTTTCCTGTTTCAAATGGTATAATTGACAATAGCGGCGTTTATGTGTACAATAATTTTTCAGTAAAACTGAAAAAACCTTGGGGTCACCAATTTATAGGAACAGGTAGTTGTGGTGGTTAATTGAGAACGTTCTCAGTAGACTCGGATTTTTCTTTTTCACCTTTGTAGTTTTTTCTTCTGGGAGACCAAGTTCTTTTTCTTGGGTTTTAAATAAAACAACTTCTCAATGGGACTTTTTCTCTTGGATTGGATTAGTTGTTTAAATATTATTTTTAAATTCATCTTATTATAAAAAATCTTTTGATATATAGCATAGAATTTATATACGAAATAAAATACATTATATATCTAAATATTTGGTTACATAAATTTTAACTCTTATTTTATGATAATACATCAAAATCGAAAATATAAAAGCATATTTCATTTATTTAAACTATTTTATAATTTTTTATATATAATGTCTTTAAAATTTTATCGATATATAAAAGTTGCTGCTAAATCGTTCTTGGGCAATTTTACAATCAATATGTTCACTATATATATATCACTTCCCTGCCAAAACACGGAGTGGCTTATTTACAAATGTGTACTCCACTTGGAGGGTTTCTTCTTAAGATTGGAACATCATGGCCATCAGAGATATCAGTGATATAAAAGGTGTCAATGACATCGGATACATTATGGACATCAGATACATCATGGATATTAGAAACATCTGTGGCATCATGGATTTTATGATATTGTTGCTAGTGTTGACAGAAAATAGTCAAATTAAGCTGAGGTTGGTAGACCTGGGATTACGGGCAGTTTTACAATCAATATGCTCACTATATATATATATATATATATATATATATA
>JABUQX010043265.1:35000-45000 GCA_015478945.1 Trachelipus rathkii
ATAGCCTAACGGCTAATCATTGACCCAGGTGTTCGATGCGCATGAGAGAGAGAGAGAGCCGATCGAGCGCGCGCAGCGGTGCGTGCACAAACCCAATTATTATTATATTAGTTACGTCGAAGATCGATTGTTCGAGGAAATCGAATCTGAGTCGAAAAACGATCCCTGTAAGGGATCGTTTTTTTACGCACTCCGACGTTGCGTTCCGCCGTGGCCGCGTCTTCGCATCCGGTTCCGACGCCGACGTTGAGAGCCAGCCAGCCTCCGCCTCCGAACTTATCGTATCGTGCTAAAATTTGGAGAGTAGTTAGAGGGTAAGGTAACCTCAGTGTATACGAAGTTACGCCAGCGTGAGTCCCCCCAAAGAGGACCCCCCCTTCAAACAATTAAATATTGTGTGTAGAAAAGCTGAAATTTGGTGAGAGCTTCCAGGAGTGAGTTTTAGAAAACTGGGTATTGGAATTTCAAGGATTGGCTCCGGCACGGTTGGGCAGAGCCGGCGTGCTTAGTGAATAAACATTCGTATAACGAACAAATGATGTCCTTTATATATGTTATCGGATCTGTAGATTTCGAAAATAATGGTTTCAGAACCATTAAGAAAAAAATAAATCAATAAATAAATAAATAAATAAATAAAATTTCTTATTTTTTTTTGTTTATAACTTACAAATTTACGTTTTTACATACCCTAAAGCAGTAAATCACTAAATCAAACCACTATCCAACCTATCTATTGATCTATTGATCTATTGATCTATTGATTAAGGTCAAATTTTTTACTAAAATTGTAACGTTTTACATACCCTAAAGCAGTAAATCACTAAATCAAACACTATCCAACCTCCCTCCTTACCATCTTGTGATCTATTGATCATTGATCTATTGATCATATTTGGAGTATCATTTTGGATAAACATAACATAAAATCCAATGTTCTTTATATAAAGATCAATCAATATATGTCCAACCGTAACAAAGTTTTCACATTAATAAAGCTAACATAACATCAACTGAACTAAGAAAATAATGCCCAAAGACAAACCTAACACATCTTAAACATGAATAAACTGTTAACATTAACAAAGTTTCACACTTAACACCAGTAAAGCAACTAACAAGGTATGCAAACGTAACCTAATCTTACTTTTCAACATAACTATACATGATAACATTAATCTTCCATAACACCGAGTAAACATTTAGCCAAAAAAATTATAACATTGGGATTAATTATCATACAGGGACCAGCGAAAGTATCAAACATAATAAAGTTTCCCCCATTATAACTAACATAGCATCAACTTAACTAAGAAAATAATGCCCAAAGACCAAACATAACATCTTTAAAGCAGAATAAGCAGCAACATAACAAAGTTCCACACGGAACACCAGTTAAACAACTAACAGGTATGCAAAACTAAACCTAATCTTACTTTTTCAAGCATAACCCCTAACATGATTAGCGTTAATCGACACTACACGAGTAAACATTTAAACTAAAATTCCACAAACATTGGTTTAATTATTCATCAGAGCAGCAAAGATAGTCAAGCCGTAACAAATTTTCACACTAATAAATCTAACATAGCATCACATGAACTAAGAAAAATAATGCCCAGAAGACAAACATAACAGCATCTTAAGCAGGAATAAGCAGTCAAGATTAACAAAGTTCCACACTTAAACACCAGTAAACACTAACATGGTATGCAAAACGTAACCTAGTCTTACTTTTTCAAGCATAAATCTAAACATATTAACGTTAATCGTACACTAACACAACATTTAACTAAAATTTCTCACAACATTGGTTAATTATCATACAGAGCAGCGAAAGTATGCTAAACGTAACAAAGTTCCACATCAATAAAGCTAACATAAGCTGAAACATGAACTAAGGAAATAATGCACAAAGACAAACCCAGCACAACTTACACACAAATAAACGTTAAACATTAACAAAGTTCCACACGCAACACCAGTAAAGCAACAACATGGATGCAAAACGTACCTATTCTTTACTTTTCAAGCATATCTCTAACATATTTAAGTTAATCTACACTGACACAGTAACATTTAACATAAAATTCTCAAACAGTGCGTTAATTATACTGATCAACGAATATACTATAAAGTTTCCACATCAATAAAACTAACATAGCGTAACATGACCTAAGAATAATGTACAAAGACAAAACTAACACAACTTACATACGAATAAACTGTTAACAATTAACAAAGTTCCATACTTTATACACACACAGGAATATATGCTAACATAAACAATGTTTTCACATAATAAAGCTAACATAGCATTCCCTGAACTAGGAAAATAATTACAACGACAAAGCTAACACATCTTACGCCCGTAATAAACTGTTACTATTAACAAAGTTCACAAACTTAACACCAGTAAAGTAACATTTAGCAAAACAAAACGTAACCTGTTCATAATTTTTCCAAGCATATCTCAACATATTAACGTTTAATCTTACATTGACACAGTAAACATTTATCAAAAAATGTGTCTAACCATACCTAACCATCATATACCTAAGAGTAAATATGATAAGAGTAAAGTTTTAGACTATCTCTTTTAGACTCCGCCTCCTTTCAGAAAAAAATAACAACTCTAAACATGAAAAATGATTTTACGCTTTAACCATTTGCATAAAGTGATGCAATACTTATATTTGACCCTCTGGCAGGAATACAAGCAGTGTAGCAGTCGCCATTCGGTTTACGAATAAATATAAATGACACATCGTTGGAAATAACGAAACTCCTCGTGAAGAATATCAACAACAAGCGTAGAGAGGCAGGGAGATGTCATCGTATCAACACAGCGAAAAACTATCCCTACTGAAGAAAATAGTGTAAAAACATCCCTTAAATGTAATGAGATTCTTTCTTTCAACCAATCAAAAGAAAGTAAACAAGAACACGACGTACGAAACGAACCATATCAGTTCAAAAAGGGTATATATTCTCAGTGACAACAACAACAACAACAACAACAACAAACAACAACAACAACGAACAAACAACAACAACAACAATAACATGGTACAAAGATAAGTTCTTTGGATACTAACCAATGAATAATATGCTAACGTAACATTGTTTCACATTAATAAAGCTAACATTAGCATTGCCCAAGCTAAGAAAATAATGTACAACGACGAAATCTAACACAACTTAAGCAAGAAATAAACTTTAACATTAACAAAGTTCCACACCTAAACACCTGTAAATAACTGACATTGCATACAAAACTAACCGGTATCATACTTTTTACCAAAAATTATTCATAACGTATCCCGTTAGTTTTACATTGACACAAAATATTTAGCAAGAATTTATCATAACATTTTTAATTATCATACAGAGCAGTGAAAGTATGCTAACGTAAACAAAGTTTTCACATTATAAAGCTAACATAACATAACCTGAACTAAGAATAATATGTACAACGACAAACACGGCGGAACGCAACGTCGGAGTGCGTAAAAAAACGATCCCCTACAGGGATCGTTTTCGACTCAGAATCGATTTCCTTCGGAAATCGAAATCTTCGACGTAATAATAATAATAATAACTTGGGTATGTGCAGCGCACCCTCGCGCGCGTCGATCCGCTCTCTCTTCTCTCTCTATGCCATCGAACAACATGGTCGATGATTAGCCGTTAGGCCTAACTCAATCTCGGGTTTGGAAAGCCAAAAGGGTAAAACGGGCGCCTACGGCTACGCTCTCGGGGTGACCCCCCCTCTATATCATCCTACAGACTTGAAAGTTTACACGATTCGAGCTTACCAACATAGATTAATTCAAGTTTGAAGGCAAATAGCTCAGTCCTTCGATATCGAAGCTGGTCTGATACCAAAAAACGTAACAATACTAACTATATATATATATATATATATATATATATAATAATATATAGATATATATATATATATATAATATATATATATATATATAATATATTATATATATATCTTTCTGCAAATAAGGACATAAATTAAATTTAATTAAGTGTTTTAATGTTATATTTTATATAATTTCAGAGATTTATTAACAAAAAGGGCCCAGCTCGAGAGTAGTGTTAATCTGCATATATATAAAAAATAGGAATGTGAAAACTTCTGTATTTAACTAATTCTGTGGTATTTAAAATACTCATATAATAAAGAAAATTCATAAGAGTAAAATCCTGTATTAAAATCTGCAAACATTTACACCTCCACTTTTCTCCTCTTTTCTCTCTTTTTATTATGAGGATTAATGGATCCTATCTTTATATTGTCAAAAATAAACAAATAATATTGCTATTTAGTTAATATAATACTTTAATATTTTTTGAAATCCAAGAAGCGGAATTATTATGTAATAATATTTCCTATATTTTTCTTTTATCAGCATTTTCATAGCATATCATATTGTTAATATATTCTTCAACATTAGCAAAAATTTAACATGTAATATTTACCAGCTAAACTTTGGCCTTTGCTGAAATCGTTGGGATCCAATGGGGGACCTGGGGCTTCGCTGAAGCTTGAAATTATTTTATATTATAATATATATATATTATATATATATAATATAATAATATAATATATATATATTATATATATATATATATATATTATATATATATAAATATATATAGTATATATTTTATATTATATATATATATATTATTATATAATATATATAATATATATATAATAGATATATTTATATAAATATATATATATAATATAATATATATATATCTATATATATATATATATATATATCTATATATATATTATATAAATATATCATATATATATATATATATATATATATATATTAATATAATATATATATATTAAATTATATATATATATATATATATATATATAATATATATATTATTTATTATATATATATATATATATATATAAATATATAATATATATATATATATATATATTATATAGTATATAAATATATATATATATATAATATAATAACAGTCTACTTTCTTTTTACTTTCTTTAAGCCATACAGTTCAATATCGACACGTTCGCTGTGTCCATAAGACAATCGAATTTAGTAGGCGAGTATAAAATTATATTAATAGAGTACAATCAATTTGGTATTTTCGGGTTTTTAAGTGCATCTTTTTCAAGTTGGGTTGTATTATTTATTACTTATAGTTTGTAATAATTGGAGTGATTGCCCGATTAGAGTGATTAAAATGCTACTGGTCTGAGGGAATGTTTGTTTCTGATCCGGGCATAGTATAGTGAGACTAGCAGCAAAAATGTTGCAAAACCGCAAACCGGAAGTTGCAACCGAATGTTGCAAATGCCAAAAGTAACATTTTGAAAATTTGTTTTTTGCTGCTTGAAACGTCAAAGTAAAGGTTAATAAAGTCGGTTAGACCGATTTTAAGGTCTGGAAGACCGTTTCTGACTTTTAACCTGTTCTTAGGGGTTTTTTACCCCCAAAATGGCGTTTTTGGTTCCTTCAAACTTCTAAATGATCGGTAGATCATTTCTGATGTTCCATTAGAATTTATCGATGGTCTTTACCCCTAACACGATTTTTGAAATCGTCTTTCAACGTTCTGGTTGGTTTAATACATTGAAAAACATAATCGAAAGAAAATAATTACTATAATTAACATTCGATTAATCACAGTAATAGGGATCGACGTTGGGCCCTATGCTAGGAGTGACGTCACAGTTTCTAGCTTCTAGCATTTATATCCTACATCACGGAAATACCTCGATATAGTGTCTAACTCTATGTTAGTAAGGATAGGGAGTCGAATGCAGTATTATAAACGGGATCGTTGCACTCCTAACCATGGTTAAGTACCCGCCCCACCTTTCTAATGCTTCTACATGTATTATCATATGTCACGGAATATGCCCAATAGGTGTCTAACCCTTATGTTTAAGGTATAGGAATCGAATACCGTGGTATATAATGATCGTAGCACTGCCTAACAAAGTTTAGTATGAGTTAAGTAACCCTTACCCCCCTTTTCTAATGCACCTTTGCAGCTTTTTTATTTCTCGTGTTACAGAGTCGAGCTTGGTGTTGACTAGTATGTTTGATATGCCGACGTTGATTCCCGCAGCTGTTGAGAGGATCGGAACATGTGTTGTGGTTTAGGCGGTGCGTTCCAAGCAGAGAGTCTAACCCTATGTTTAGAGGGTCCGCGAATCATATCCTCATTTTAAGAGTGTCGGTGGGCAACCCTTAAGGCATTTGCACCGATGCTGCTCTGCCTCATGCTATATTTTAGCACTTTTAAAGGTTGAAGGTGCTGCCTGCCTGCCTTTGAGGTCACGTCCTAGGACGGTCCAAAAGGGACTGGTCTGAGATCCCAAACCCTGAAAAGGACTTAAAGCTTGAATTTGTGAGTGGATAGAGAGACGAATGTAATAAGAGTAATAAATTGGCATTAAGTGCAGGAACACAGAGCCCGGAGCTGGAGCCTAGACGATCCAGACTTGACTTCTGGCTTCAGTCACATATTGATCCAATGAGTTGTTTATTATAGTTTCAAAGGGACATAGATTTCGAATTTGGTTTCATATCTCCAAAATGTGTTTGGATCCCCTCCTTAAGGGGGGTTCCCAGCGGAAAAAGAACAAAGACCACAGAGTGGAGGGCAGAGAAAAAGGAGAAGGAAAAGAGAAGAAGAGAAAGGAATATAAAAGAAAAGTAAGAAGTCTCATATAAGAGCAAATGACCGAGTCTGAACCAGTGCTGGAAGGCATGAGTAGAAGAAAGCACAGAGTGCGTTACCGAGGAAAGATGAGGGATGAAAAAGAAGAAGTCTTTGTTGCGAGCAAATTGAGTGAAGGATGCAGATGCGTAACATGGACTTGTGTTGGGGCCGTTGTTTGTTGTATGTTTTCAGTGAGTTAAGAGCATGAATAACATAGTTTCAATACCGCTTCAAAGTGTCTAGACACATATGAGATGGGATGAACCACAAAACGAAACTTTTACCCAATTAAAATGAATTTAAAAGGTCGATAAGTTATTAAATACATAGACTTACGCTCTAACAACAGCCCTATGTTGCACAAATATATGAAACTTAACACAGAGAGCTTAAGTGGTACTCTCTTAGTCATACACTAATGGCGTTCAAATGTTGATCAACTGAGGCCGCTCGAGTCAAAACTTGCACTCGACTTGTTTAATGAGTGCTATATCAAGCCCGATGTAACAAAGATGGTGTCTGGGTGTTTGTGTGTGATCTGATTTCGGTAACTATAGAGTCTACATTTTAATTTAAAAAACTGAGAATTTATTTTTAGTGGAAACGGGATCAAATTAAAGTTAATTTAGAATAAAAAGATAAAGTCAAAATCGGAGTCAGATTTAGAGTTAGAGTTAAAGTTAAGTGAAATTAGAGTTAAATAAAAAATTTCATGTTGAAAGCTGATGGTTATTTTTTTTCTTTTGTTTAATTACATTACGTTTTCCTTCTATATTTCTTTTATTCATTATTATAATCTATCATTTACAAATGACTAATGTTTTTAATTGTTTATTTATTTATATAAAAAAAAATTTTCTAAGTTTTTATTTTAAAGCTTGTTACTAAAAAATCAAATTTATTTTCATAAATTAATTTTAGAGTTTCTTAGTTTATTAAAAATTTTATGTTTATTTTATGTTAATAAAATATTTAAAACTGTTTCATTATATTAATTATATTTTGTTGTATAAACATTTTTTTTGGTTAGTAATAATTTAAGAAAGATTTATTAGAACATGACTGCACTGCCTTAAACCAAAAGCAGTAACAGTAGCGCAAGCGTTCTAGCACCCTCCTCTATTGCCCCTGCCTTACCAGGGGCTTGCTCATTGACATCTGCTTACCTCATATTTTTGCCATATTTAAGCATAAATATAAACAAAGTAAGTCCTTTTTGTCGTGAGCATAACATAATATAAAAACATTTTTTGTTTTACTATGCTTTTATTCTTTTATTTATAAAAATTAATAGAAAACATGATTAAAGTTCATTATAGTATCAATGCTATACAAAACATTGCGTTAAAAACAAGTTTATATATGATTCAAACATAAATTTATTAAAATCTTTAATCTTTAAATTTAGCAGTGAAAAAAACCATCCAACACACCGCAGGTGAACTAAACATAGCCAATAACAAAATTCACTCAATAATATCTGCAAAGTAAGTTAACAACACCATACAAAATCTTACCTAAACCTACTTTTCCAAACCATAACCCTAGCTTATGCTGTGCTAATTCTCTTATCATAAAAAATATTAACAAAAACTTTACAAAAATATTACCATGATCTAACTATCGATTATTCTAAACGATAAATATATGTCACCCGTAAACTAGTTAACGATTGTCTATAAAAAAACTCAATATTAACCTCCTTTTACCACACATCAATAAAATGTTAACATTAACATTGGGAATCCTAATAAAACGTAACAAACAGATTAACATAACCTCACATATACTGTCACAAATGAGCACCGAAAAATGATAACATAACAAAGTTTAACTTGACACTGCGTAAAACAAATTAAACAAAGAAGATCATAACCAACATAACAGAACCTGATAAAAGAATATAACGTGCTTACATACGCTCAGATATAGCCTTATGTACAACTAAACTACTTTCCATTTAAAACAATGTTCTCTGTTTGACTAACATTAACCTAAAAAGACCCAAACTAAAACCTCCCTTCCCAGGCATATCAAGTGAATAGTATAATTAAACTAAAAACATAAAACATACGAATATTCCGCTAAACTAAAAAAATTACGTACTTGATATTATCTTGGTCTAAGTTATAAACTGTAAATATTAGCAAAGTTTACCTGTATGTCTACTGCAAATAAGCTATCATTCATCAAGCCAAACTCAAAAACATAATTTTACCTTGCAGTCATATCTTTGTCACTGTGCATTGTATTAAACATTAACATTGGTAACATTAGCAAAAACGTAACAGAAAATTTATAAAACCTAACCAAATGTATCCGACATGTTTCACACGAATAAATGCAAACATACAAAAATTTTTCCAGTTCACTAAACTAAGCATAACAATAACATAAAGAAATATGAAAGAAAAAATGGACAATATACCTAGGCGTATGAATCAAAAAAAATTTTCTCATTAACAATGTTCTCTGCTTATCAAAGGTAAAGTAACTACATCCCCATCAAAAACTTAAACACATCACCCATTCTTATCCATCATCATACTGAAACATCATCATGCTAATTAACATAATATAATGTATTCAATCATTTTAAGTATCATTAGATCTCCTCTATGCATAAAAATACAGTTTCTTTTGCACTGATCACAACTTAATTGGATTCTTTAATGTTTATAGTGCATAAAAAAGTAGCAATTTTACAACCTTGCATGCGATAAATGCCATCTATTAACAAAATTCAATGCATAACACCGATAAATAAGTTATCAACACCAAGCAAAACCTTCCCTATTCGCACTTTCTCCAACATAACTCTAACATTACAGTGTTATTTTGCATCATCATAGTAACTTTTATAAAAACTTAGCAAAAAAATATATAAATTAAAATATGAACTTTGTATTTTTACTGTAATCTAAACTAATTTATCACACAGACTGACAAATAAATGCTAACAAAACTAAGTTTTAACATCTGTAAAACTAGCATAATAACACCCAAACTAAAAACATAACATGCTTAGCACATCTTGCCTTCGAACAAACTGTAACTAATAGCAAAGTTGCCTGTATATATAAGGCAAATATGATGTCATCACCATGCAAAACTCAACCAAGCCTTATCCTGCATTCATATCTATATCGCTGCAATTATTATTATTACCTAAGGAAGAATTTAGCATCGAGTATGTGTATATAACAGCTTCTTAAACTGACCTATTTCAGAGATGAGATGAAGGTTATGTAACATTGCGCAA
>JABUQX010043266.1:2500-5000 GCA_015478945.1 Trachelipus rathkii
AAGTCAGTAATTTAAAATTAATTTATTTTAACGTGAGCCTTATGTTTTGATAAGTTAAAGTTTGTGTAGTTTCCTTTTAAGTTTAAGTACCCCGCCTATTACCAACTTATTTCTTGTATTTTCTCTTTTAATTAATAGAACTACTTTCAGAAGAAGATCACGTTGCCTAGTCGATGGTTTTTTTTAAGATAATATTGGTAACGAACTGTTGGTTCCGAAATTTAAAGTTGTGTACATCTTTAAGTTATATTCTCTTATGGCTCAGCAACTTGGAAAAGGAAGAAAAACAATAAGTTTAAGGAGTGAGTGATTTAAAACTAGATGCCCTGTCTATTTCAAGAAAATATTGGATTGACGGAAGTTATTTTCGTACTTTAAGGCCTTAATATTAGTGTGATATTCCGTAAAGGTATGGCGAAGTTACCAACAATGATGAAATAAATAAAAGTATGTGATTCCCTTATGTACAAGTAAACTGGAAAGTTGCTTGCAACAAATTGCAGAATTATAAAAAAACAGTGTTATTAGAATACAACAATGTAAAGTTCAACTTGGAGTGTAACTAAATCAGTTCTTGATCATTATTGTGATTTTCACTGAATATAAAGAAATTATAAATATAAACAATTTTATACTGTAAATTCACAGACACCCTAGCATTATTAGAAAATTCTGTTTGGCAAATGATTTGGTAAGTATGAAAAGTATAGAATGAAAAATACACAAAAATACAGAAAATGAAAAATATAAATATGGAAAATAAGAACTTTAAATGTATTCAATGTATAATTATCTGAGAGGAAGAGAAATGGAAAAGGAAGTATTTAATATTTTTAAAACCAGAACAGAAAATAAACCTTAACTGAGATAATTCTGTTTGAATATGACCTGAGTTCGCAATTGATAACCATGTTCAATTTGATACCTAAAAGTTAAGGCCTTAATTTTTACGCTAGCAGAAAAAAATAATGTATTAAAGGAAAAGAAAAAAAAAGATAATAAAAAAAGAGAGACTGTCAAAGCAATGAAAAACCAAAAATGGATGAGTTTTTGTATAGTGGATGAATAAATGATTAAGAAATGAAAAACATTAAAGACTTTAAAACTGAGAACCAAGGGGAAAATGAAGAATGTTTTGGAAAGGAAATAAGTTCAAAAAAATAAATAAGTAAATAAGGATGCAAATGTTAACAAAATAAAAAAAAAATAAAACGGAATCAATAAACTTCACATAATCACAAGAAACTTAGTGATATGAATATATATATATATAGTATATATATATAATATATATATATAATATATATCATATAGTATATATATATATATATATATATATAATATAGTATATATATATATAATAAATAATAAAATAATAAATAATAATAATAATAATTAATAGAAATAAAATAATAAAATAATAAATAAAATAATAAATAATAATAATAATAAAATATGATAAATAATAATAAATATAATAATAATAATATAATATAATAATATGAATGAATAATAATAATAATAATAATAATAATAATAATAATATAAAATAATAAATAATAATAATGAATAATAAAATAATAAAAATAAAATAATAATCACAGGAAATGTATAGTCTTTGGTACATCAAACTAATATAATATATATATATATATAATATATATATATAAGTATATATAATATATATATATATAGTATATAATCTTATATATATATATAGTATATAGATATATATATATTATACGAATAATAATATATATATATATTATATATATAATATATGATATAATATATATATTATAGTATTATATATATATATATATATATATATTGAGTGCTCAACTTTAACGAGGCTGCGAGTCGCGAGGTGTAAAGGTCCTACAGATTCGTTCAATCCGTCCGGGTCCTAGAGCCAGCAAACTACCTAGGTAGTTTCCCCTTTTGAAATAGGGTTATTCCGTAAGGTGGTAAAGTTTTTTATTAATATAATATTATATATATATATTATATATATATATAATATATATATATATATATATAGAATATATATATAAATAATATATATATATATATATAGCTATATATATATATATATATCATGCGCCTCATTCCTCAGATTGGGAATGAGGTGCATAGCATGCATAGGAAACAGAAAAGTAGAAGAAGAAGAATATTATGCAAGTCGAAAAGAAAGCCCAGCCTCGGCGCCTTTATATCCTTAAGTGAGAACTCGTCGCAATCACAAAATCCACCCCTAGGGTTTCACTCGACTGCGAAAGGACCCTCACTGTGGCGATCTCGTCAATGTAAGGGTTTATCCCCTGGCAAGGCCCATAACCATACCCCTCACAAAACCAGCTATTTTTTTTGCTTTCAACCTTTCCCCTAAATAAATGAACCTTTCTTCTCTCCTCTTCCAAATTCAACATTCCTCTCCTTCAGGCGTTCATTTAAACTGAATCAATCCACTTTTTCTTCAAATCTCTCAACCGGTCGATTC
>JABUQX010043266.1:15000-46771 GCA_015478945.1 Trachelipus rathkii
TTCATAAAAGCTTTACATTTAATTTCCAAAGATCTAAAGATTAATTTATTTTTGGACATTTTGAGTTAAGTTAAAATAATTCTTGAAAATAATTTGCAAGAGAAGGAGACCAAGCATTTTTTATATGTGATTTCCTGACGCGTTTCGTCTCTGTATCTTGAGAATCTCAAAATAGAAGTATTGTTCTTTTTCGAAATTCGAGTGTGATTTAGTTGTATAGATACAAAGTAATTAAATAAGTGTAATTGTTAAAAGTTTTCAATTGATAGTTTATTAATTTTATTTTAATACGGTCTTCGAATTTTAATGTTGATTAGCTATCTTCAGTTTCTGGACTTCACACGACCCGTTCCAATTTAACTGCCTTTGAGTCTGAGACTGCGTAAGTCGTACATATATAATTGTTATCTCGGCTAATATATTTGTAGATAGGGTATTACTAGTCAAGCGCTTCAAACCGCTAAACGTCTTATTGCACATATTTTTCACACGCATGCGACATGGCCTAATCAAACTCATAGGTAAAGTATTTAAAAATATTTTATCTACAACTTATACGTCATCGTGTGGAATAGTCCAGATAACTGAAAGGTCGTCTTTAAGGTGTCCTAATATTTGAATTCATAAAATCGTAAAACCCATCTTAATATAAAATTTATAATGAATTTCCTCATAAAGCCTAACATTACTTGATTATTATTTATTCTTATTGAGCTAATTATCAACCCTTTGTATACCAGACAATATATTCCCTGAAGATGTCTCAAGTACGGAGACGAATAAAAATTATATTTCAAAAATTTATGTTATCACCTCCACAGCTTTTACTATACTGGAGGTTATAGATTCCTTGAATTGAATATATATAAATCTTTTAATTATTAAAGTTATTATTATTATTATTATTATTATTATTATTATTATTATTATTATTATTATTATTATTATTATTATTATTATTATTATTATTATTATTATTATATTAATTATCATTATCATTATCATTCATTATCATTATCATTATCATTTACATTATCATTATCATTATCATTATCATTATCATTATCATTATCATTAAAATCATTATTATTATTATTATTATTATTATTATTATTGATTATTATTTTATTATTATTATTATTTTATTATTATATATTATTATTATTATTATTATTATTTTATTATTATTATTATATTATTATTATTATTATTTCAATAGAAATTATACAGAGGTTTCGAAACATTACTATTGAAACATGTCATAAATAAAATACATCAACCTCGCTATAATCAATATGTTGTCGTCGACATCGTGCTCAGTTATTCAAACGTACACTCAAAAATCTCCTGTCATTATGTGCACGGAATGTATAAATGCACATGCATACCTTCCTTCATATGATGTATTTTCTTTTCACATATTTCAAATGTTTAAATTTTCTCTCTCACATATTATTTTAAACATTTTATGTTATTTCTCAACACTTCAATGTTTAATGTTTTATTTACCAACTTTGGTGGTTTAAATTTGTTTCTTTATCAATTTGCTTTGTTATTTTGGGTAATGATAAAGTTTTCTTTTGCACTATTTGTTGATTTTAGTTATCATTTATCCTTTGTTACTCATAACAATAGCAATTAATAGTCTACAGTTAACAATTGATTTTTACAGCTTGAATTTGTGCTAGTTTTTTTTTTATTATTATTTGAATTAATCGAAATTTTTCTAAACTATTCATGTTAAAATATTGTTCTATTTTTTCCCAGTTAAATTTCCTTATGATATTTTTTAGATATTTTTTTTTTATTAAAGGAGGATTGCCAATAAGAATAAAGCATTTTTTTTGGTAAATACTAAGCCTCTTCTAAGAACAAAAGCAATTGAAGCTGTGAAATCAATGATAAATAAAATTCAGGAGGTTTGAATGTTTGAATGACGGGTATTAAGGTTAATTCAGTTTCTGAAGGATAGATTGGAAAGTATAGTAGAGATACTTTAAAGAATGTTCAGAAAGATAAGGGAATGGGAAAAGAGACAGTGGTAGAGCACTCGCCCAACAAAGCGAGAGACCCAGGTTCGAAATTGGTCGGGGTGGGGGGGAATGTGAGCTATTCTCTCGGACGTAAATTGAGTGCACCTCCTCCTTGAATAGGGCTCTGCCTGTGAGCGGTGGTGTTAGCTGTAAAAAAATAATCATAAGTTTACCTGGATTTGAATGTATTGCTATATAATAAAACAGACGAGGAATAAATTTTTATTAATACCCGAGAAAGGTGTAACAAAAATCATAATCCATAGAATGAGAAAGATGACAAAGAGACTCATGAGTATTAAAGATAATTTAAATATGAAAATAATAAAGTGTAAAGGATGGAAACGATCATCACGTGAAATTTTATAGATATCGAGAACGCTTTTTCAGAAACCCATTGTTAAGACTACTGAATAAATATAGACTATATGGATTGTTTATTCGATCAATAATGTTTATTAAAATTACGAATGTTAAGCTAAAGTAGAAAGGATATAACAGTTAAAATTAAGGTAAAATGTGAGGTTTAATGAAGGACGTTATTCTATAAAACATTCATCAAAGTTTCACAGGGTTGAATAACCTAATAAATAGGGAAGGAATAGATAGAGGAAATGAATAATCGAATGAAAATTGAGTGAACAAATAGAAAACTTCTATTTTTCTAATAATATCTATCTAGGAAATAATTTTCGCAGAAATGCTCAAGAAAAGATTGAAAGGGACACAAATTTTAGAAGAAATATTATAATGAAGTTAAAATTATATGAAAATATTCAATTATTTATGAAAGACTTCATTATAAAGTTAGAAGAACTGTTAAAGAAAATTGACGTAATTTATTTATTTAAAAATACTTTTAAAAGAAGAGAAAGATGATCAGAACATGAACTCGAGGCAAGAAATAGAATAAGGATAAAATATAATATATACTAGGAGATCATAAAATTGAAATAAAAATCAAAAACCATTGGTATAATTAAGTTAGAAAACACTAAATGTGTGGAAACATGGAGTTCACTGAATACAAGAGTAGATTTACCCGAAATGAAGATTATTTCAAAACATTTCAAATTATGTTGTGTATGGGAATAATATTTAAAAAAATAAAACACATACCTAAACACACACACACATACACATATATATATATATATATTATATATATATTAATATATATACTATATATAATATAGTATAAATATATATATATAATATATATATATAATATATATAATATATAATATATATATATATATATATATATATATATATATATATATATACTTTATTTTTACATTTCCAGAGAGCAGGAGGTGAGTAGGAATATCAGATAAGAGGCTTACCTCGAGGAAGATGAGAATGATGATCGAGGGGGAGAAATTTGAAAAAAAAAATCATATAAGAAATCTCTATTAAAATGAAAGGAGGAAAAGGGAGATGATGATGAAATGATGATGTAGGAAAAATGGAGAGAATTGAATGGTTTTATAATTGAAGAAAACTTTGGAGTAAAGGAGGAAACACTCAGCTTTGATGGAGGCAAAAAAAAAAATATATAATAATAATAATAAGGAAGGTTAAGAGAGTGAATAAACAAGCAATGGGTTATTCTAAGGTAATAAAGTCCTGAATAAGTATCATCCATAAAGGTAAGAGAAATACAAATAATAATAAAAATGGAGAATAAGCAACAGTAGAAGATTAAAAAGAAAAGATGCAATAAAGCTCTATATAATTTTCATGCTATCATAATAGAATAATTTATATATATAAATCTCTGGTTAATACGAAATAATTAAATTAATTGACTATAACTAATTTAATTTAAATAATAATAATAATAAAATAATAATAGTAATAATAATTAAATAATCTAATCAATAAACTTAAATAATAATAATAATAATAATTTATAAGTGAATAACTAAAATAAGTTCCATGTAATTGTTAATATAGAGAATATAATAATAAGAAATAAAACAAAATAGATTTTGAAGCCCTCGATTTGTAGAGATAAACCTATGGCAATAAAGAAACTATTAACAAGTAGTTCATTAACAGACTTCTAGTATATACCAACCAAAATTTTTCTTTCCAATCTCATTTCTTTTTCTTTGAGTACATATACCACTTTGAGATTTATGTTAGAAACCATTTATACTTCTTATTCATGCACTTGGAGTTTCGCCATTAAAATGTGAGAAAAACCAATTGTTAGTTTTCATTCAACCTTCTCGTTCATTAGGGACCCCAAGTACCTTTAACTCTTTTAATTGCTCCAAGAACCTGAGAAGCCGGAATTGTGTTTCAATATTAATAAAGCGCTGACTTTTTGAAATAGAAAGCAACTCAACTGGGGAGTGCGTTATGTTTAAACATTACTTTATTGGTCTCAGCTCTTAAGTGCATGGTTAAGAGCTCGTGTAGATTTACAGAATTCTTTATTTTTTTATATATTTTAAGACACACTCGATTATAAGTAGACATTTGTTGGTTTATAAGTTGCTCTCTTTCAAATATACTCTCAGGCTCAGTAATTAAGTTGTTTTTTAAATTTTTTGAACGGACCTCTCTACATTCCATTTCATTTTTAAAACATCTTTTCTGGAGTGGATTATCTGCGCGGAGTGGTCTCCAGTTTAATCAACTTATCCTCCAAATCACCTCAAGTTGTTTCTTTATGGGTTTTTTCCTAACTATAAGAACAATAATTCTGTTACTGGAGTTGGCATTGGATGGAATTTGATTTTATAGTTTTTAGTATTTTTCTATGTTTTTTATCCACTCTTTCTCTCCTAATTGGAACTTCATAGTTAAGGGAGTCCTTGGTTGTTCAAGTCTTTTCATTGCTTGTGCTCTCATTGTGAATGGGCTGTGCAAAAATACACCCTACCTGGTTACATACACGCTCGAAACATTTGTTTTTTATATCTCACAATTTTTGCATTCCTGCCGTGTAGTTAATTGTTTTCTTCTCAAATAGTGATCATTCATTATCCATCAACCGGACTTCATATCCATTGGTCAAATGACCAACATAATTGATGAATTGTTGTAGTATATCTGTTCTTTATGTATTTTCTAGCTGTAGTTAGGGAAGTGTCCAGACAGTAGGTTTAAATAAAATTAATTTTTTTGTTTGATCTTTTCTTGGTTATTTTAATATTCTTTTTCCAGTATTTCAAATTCTGTTTTGACGGAACTTAATTTCATCTTTTATCTATATGTTTCCCCTTTGGTTATATCTCTCTATGCATTATATGCATTATAATTGAGCATAATTTCATTTGTTAGTTAGCACGCTATAGCAAGTAGCGTGAATAAGTACGAGAAAGTTTTTTCCAGTTAAGTGAAGGAGAAAGAGTGATCAAGATTGATTGTCGAAGGCGGGAGGTGGGAAGAGGGTAGCCTTTTAGTAAAAAAAATGAATGGTGTGAGTATATTCATCTCTCTTTTCGTTATTCTAGTGTCTGTGTTATTTCGTTGAAATAAAGATTTTTGTCTCGTGAAATAATATTCATTGAAATCGATTCTAATCAATACCTCTTCACTGTCAAAACTAATTTAAGATTATAATTTAATTTTTACCTCCTAATATATTGCTAATAGTGGAGATATACTGTTGCCATTAATATTTGTCTAGGTTTGTTATTAATAAGTTCTCTCATGAAACAACTCATTCTAATGAGTTACCTGGTTTATTTCGGTTTAACCGCGTACCCTCAGACTTTATCTACTCTGAGAGTGAGAGCAGCAGCGCTTGTGAAGTTTTGGTCATGTAAAAGCTTAAGTGATTTGAAAAAATAGTCCGAATTAATACTAATGTTATTTGGATGTGAGCGAATAGTTTCACTTGAGCAATGTTGAGATGAGTATCATCTGAAACAACAGTTCCGCCACTCTGCTCGAGAAGTCAAGAATTTCTAAATTTAAATTAAATAATATATAATAAATAATCTTATTAATATGATCAATAAATAATTAATTAAATATTATCAATTAAATTAAATTAATTAAAGTAAAATATAAAAAAATAATAATAGGAATAAAATAATTAAATTTTAAAAATAATAATAATAAAATTTATAATTTAATAAATAATTAATTACATCAAAATAAAAAAATAAATGAACCATAATAATACAATTGTAATACATAAGAATAATTAATTAATAATGAAATAAGAGTAAATAATAAGTTAAAGTGAAATTAATCATATAAGCGAACTGTTAATATTAAGCGTTGCCATTTTTTTTGAACAAAGCCATGAGTGTATTTTTAAATTCTCTACCTTCTCGCTGGGTCTCCTTACGTATTGGTTATCGCTCTTTTTTTCTCAATATAGTCTTTTTTATTTTTTTTAATCTTACATGCTAAGAACTTCTGTATAGGGTCTTACATTTGGTTTTGATTTTTTCCATAATCAGGCCTCTCTACTCTTCAGTTAAATTTAAGTTCTTCTGATTTCTGAGGCCCTTTCCTTTTCATTCACTTTTTTCTTTTTTCATACTATCCTGACTCTCCCTCCCTCGGTCTGTGTCTCTTCCTTCCGTCTATCACTCTCCTTCTCTCTCTCTCTCTCTCTCACTTCCCTTGATGCTCGTGTGTTATTAGAGTTCGTTGGAGTAGTTCTTAGTTTCCCAAGACGATATACTTCTGTTACTGAGTTTTGGTTATCTTTTTATAATTTTTTCAGTTTTCTTTTTCTCATTCTAATTCTCTTTTTTATTATTTGATGGTGTGGTTTCTCCCGTTTGTGTGTGTTCTGTAAACTAAAATTTTTACCCTTTACATTAGTCACTGAAATTGCGGCTCCAACTTGTTGCATTTTGTTGTGAAAGTTAGTGAGTGCTCAAAAACATCCTTTAAATCATCTCGACCTTATTATTTGAAATTTGATCTCATCGAACTCTGATACTATTATTTTCATATAACTTTTTTGCTGAACTAATATCTACAACATTGTGGAACGCCTGCTGGGTAGCTGATGATGTATGTTGGTTGTGTCTGTGTGTTTGAATCGCTAATGATTCTGAAACTGTTTTCTTTTTATTTCTTGTCTAGTCAGTGTCGACGTGGGTCGCATTTCCTATCATTCTTCCAGTATTCAAATCTGTTTTTTTTTAGGCTTTTGTTATTGAATCAATCTCCTTCTGATCTTTCGATATCAAGCAAATGCCCTCGATGGTTTGTTTTGGATTTTGGTGGTCAAGATTGTCATAGTTTTGTGGTATGTGATGCTTGCTAAGGGTCAGCCTGTGTGTGGTAGTTCGGTGGTGTGTGGTGAGTGTGGTGTGTGTGTTGTTTTCGCAAAAGTGTCTTAAAAGTAGAATACACGAGAAGTGTGGTAGTGATTGATACGCGTAGTTATTATTAGGCTGTGAATTCAGGATCTCATTAATAAGAGAGGGCGCAAATCTGCGGGTATAATAAGTGAGGACCATAAGGCTTTAATTATATATAGTAAGTGAGCGTTCATTCCTTAGTAACTATAGTAGCGTGATTATAAATAAATAAAGATTCTCACTCTATATATATACTCTATATATATACTAGTTATATAATATATATTCCGTATATATGCTATATTACATACCTCAACTCCTTCATTAATATTATCTCAATAGTTTATTTAATAATTAGTTATTATTTATATACCTTCACTGACTGACATTTGTGCTCATAATTATTATTGTACACTCACACATCTGTATTCTTATTATATAATTCTCTTATATATATAGGAATTTTGAATTATAACTTGAAATATTTGCGTCTCTACGACTTAATATACTTTAAATGACACACAAGACATTCAAAAACGAGCTTATTAGTTGAAATTTTTATTTAAATTTGGTAACATAATTGAAGATAATAATACTAATGTTATTAGGGCGGCGAAGTTTTTCACTTAGCACAGATGAGAGAGAATACAGCCTGAAACACGTTCCGCACTCTTGCGAGAGGAGTCAGGAGGCTTAATTAATAATAATTAATAATAAATAAATAATGGTCTACGATAAAAAATAATAACAATAATAAGTAAATTCTAACCATGCGATGAATCGGAAGGATCGGACTAAAATAAATTCTTTAATTATATATAAATTGGTCTACGATAAAAAATAAAAAATAATAATAAATTTGCTAAAGTCTAGATGCTTTCTGAATAGTTTTAATGGATAATATTAATGTATCATATAATAGAATAACTAATTACAATAAGATTCATAGATAAGCTTTAATTTGAAAATTTAATTAATTACTCGGCAATCATAAATTGAAAATTCTCAGATTGAAATTAGATTTAATAAATTAATAATATTTGCACTATATTTCAAATTATAATATGCATTATTGATGAAATGTCTCCGGTAGAGATAGAAGTATTTTATCACTTATCTTGGAATTATTTTAATATACTTTTAAATATAATTTTTTGATCTTGTTTAATTTTTTTTTCGTATGGATTTAATAATTTAGTAAATTAATAAGAAAATATTAATTTCGGGCGTGTTGAAAATTTCTCATATTAAATTATTGAATAGGGGAAGTATATTAAATTTCTCAATAGGAATTTAATTCTGAATCACTTTATTTACATGAATCGTATAACTCGCGATGGGATTCTCGATGTAATACTCTCTCAACCATTGATAGAAGCATCATATATTCCATTAATCATTCCTTCCTCGGGATATTTTATTCTCTTCAATAAATAATATAATTATTATCACCGTACTTTCACAGACACTCAAAATAAACAATTTCGATTATATATAATAATTTAATTATTTATTATTATTATATACCTCAGATTTAATTCAAACAAACAATATCTATTTCTTTTCGATTTAGATATGTTCTTCTGCTTAACTGTTCAATATCTTTTACTCATGAGTAGGTCTCTCTAGTGATTATTAATAATTTATTATTATTTTTATTTTCTACTCTTTCATCTCCTCCAGTATTTTCTGCCGCTTTACCTCATTTCTGTTAAAGATGAAATTTTCGCCCATATACCTTACTCTCCTCTCTCTTACTATCTATTTACTTTTTTCTCTATCCTACATATAATATATAATCCTTAATATATTTATTAAACAATAATCTCTACTCTCTCTCTCTTTGTGGTTAAAGAATTTAAGTTTGATGTCAATTATCTTTCTCTATTCTCCTTCTCTCTCTTACAATACTATTTATATATATATATATATATATATAATATATATATATATATAATATTATTATATATATATTTTCATTTATATTATAATATATACTTACTCTCTTACTCATTACTCTTACTCTCTTCATTCACTCTATCATCTTCTCTCTCATATACTAATATTATATATACTAGCTCTCTATCCACCGTTCTCTCTCTCATACCACTCATCTACATCTGCCTACTCATCTGTGTGCTGCTCCTCTGTTGTCTTTTCCTGTCTCTGTATGGTCTAGCGTTATGGTGTATCTGTCTTGTCCATGAATCGTGGTCGCTGAGTTTCTGTGTGAGTGTCTCTGCTATTCCTATTTTTTTGACATTGCCAACTAAGTGTGCCTGTGTTCATAAATATATATTAATATATTTGATAGAGATCTATCTCAGGTATAGCTCTCTCACAAATGTTTTTCAAATTTGCAATACATTGAACGGAATACTTTACTATATTATATAATGAACTATCACTATTTTATATTAATATATTACTTATCTTTTCATTAGGATCATTTACTTGATCTCTATTCTCAAATATATATTAGTATTATTATAATCTCATAATATTATTTTTCCATATTATATATATTATATATATATATATAATTAATACTTATAATATAATATATCTCACCCTATATAGTCATTATATATTTAATTACTATCGTTGTTTGATAGAGTGTGTCCACAGCCTCACCATCCATTCTTAGTTGTAATTCTTGTCGTCTCTTCATGTAATCCTAATGATTTCCTAACATTAAGTTTTAAAACACTTTCTTATATAAGTCTCAATACTCTATAGTCTATATCTTATAGAGGAGTCACAGCATGAAGACACAAACAATGACTCCATCTTTATTATTGTGAATATCCACCTTTTAGAGAGAGAGCAGATTGGAATTTGCTTTCCCATCAACATTTCTTTCTTAGCAGAGTCATGAGTGAGCACATGAAGATCGTCACAGACTTGTAGAGAGATATTTGACGCATTAGAGATATTTCTGCAAATTCTATCTACTCTCTCTTCTATTCCACAAATCTGATCGAGTTTGAGCGGAGTAGACGCACGTAGTATTGCGACATATTTCTGAGAAAAGTGACCTCTGAAACATCAGCACGTGTGATTTTCTGCAAATTCGATTAGATGAGTTTAATGCCCACTGTCCTCGACATACCATAGACAGACAGGTGATGAGAACAGAAAAGAGATATACTCACGAGAGAATCGAGCAATAGACCTCTTGCAATTTCATTTTTTATCAACTTTCGCAGTAGTAGAAGAAAAGAGAATGTATGCATAGAGATCCTGACTAAGGAGAGATCGAGAGAGAGAGAGATCTGGATCAGGGGATATTTTGCACTCTCTCTCTCTCTCTCCGAGAGAGAGAGAGAGATTCACTCTCATAATGCAGAGAAACTTTTCCGACAATGCTTTTCTAAGTTTTCTTTTAATATTTGTGATACTCTTTGTATACGATCTCCTCGTAATTCATTTTCTTATGTGTGCGTGGTTCTTTCCCGCGAATATAAAGAGTCTGACCGTCACCAATTATTTTGTCGCCGGTGTCTCAATATTCTTATGAGCAAGGTATTCTATAGAGTAGAATAGACTGATTTGCGTTCTAAAACTTTATTTGCGTTATATTTTTGAATAATCAATTTTAAAAAAATAGATATTATCTTACAATGTACATCCTCTGTACTAATTTCTCTCCTGCAATATGTCTACAAACTGTCTTATTAGAATAAAATATTGCCCAAATCCCGCAGATTGTGGAAGATATTATTACGATTCTTTCTCACCTTTTATATTTTTATTTTCTATGACACATCTGATGTGATTTTTTTTATATCTCTTCATTAATTTTTATTAATTATTTTATTTAGATTTATTTTACTGTTATTATTTAATTATTATTATTAAATATTATAATTACTCTCACTCTTATTCCTTTGATATGTCATTACCCTTCACTTATTAATGTATTTTTCCTATTTTTTTTGTAAAATCAGACAATATTATTAATCATCATCACATACCTCTCAGATTCATCATCGTCACATCAATCATCGATCGCACTAACATACCAATCGTTACAGACAGTCCTATCTAAATCTCCTCATCCACTCATCAATCCATCATCACTCTCTCTTCCATTTCAGAATATCATCCATACATACATCTATTCATACATCATCACCTCTCTCATCATCTCCCCAAATCCTATACTATCACATACTAATTCCCTCTATTCTAATCATCATCTTACCAAATGCATACTTTATATCTAAAAAAGCAATTGATATAAACAAACATAAGAGTTTGACCAAAAATTACCAAATTAAAACTACCTATTCATGCCAGTGTCTCAACCACTCCTATGTTTTATCGTAAAAACCTATCTACTCTCTCCTTTACACCTCTCTCAAACTCTGTTAATTTCCTATACTACTCAAGAACCTCTAATTTCTAACTCTTCTAATAGTCTCTCGAAAATTAATGCTCTCACTCTGCTCTTTAAATTCTCCTCTAATTTTTATTCAGATAGTCCGTAACCACTTATAATAAATGTCTCCCAAATACATTCTCCTGTTCCATATTGTTAAACTGAAGTTCTCTAGAGGATGCTTATTTCACTCACTGTACTTACATCTCCACTTTGGTATGCAATCTCCTTCTGTCATGATTGTAATTTTATCTTGTCTCAATCTTATCTCACAAGGTCTGAACGAAAAGCATAGATAATCCTTGTGCTGAGACAGACTGGTATATACGCTGTTGTGTGTGTTCTTCTTTTTTTTTAAGAAATTCTCTGCCAGCATTCTCAAGGTAAATACCTTTGATCCACACATCCTCGACCTCCCTGTAAAACCGCATTGTTCCTCTCCAGTCTGCTTATCTGTAATACTTTGTGTGTTTAGTAGCTGTATTTTCTATTTGTGATGTGTATGATTCGTGGTTTGTTTCTCTCTGCCCCTGATTGTTAGTGTAGTGTTTGTGTGTTGTTTTAGTCTCTACAACACTCAATAAGCTTTTTCCTTTCTATTTTAATTTAGACACTTCCTTTTGTCCTATGTAATTATAATTTGTGTATGGTTTAATCTCTCTGAATGGAACTGGATAATGCTGTAGTGCTGCTCTAGATTGTCGTTTGTGTGTGTGTACCTCGCCACTGATCCTAGCAAACATTCGAATAATCTCGATCAGCCACTTCACAAGCAAATGTCACCTCCCTTTTCAACATTTCTACTTGAGTGTTTGAGTAGTCAGTGTTGTGTCGAATGTGCCTACTGTGTGATGAGTATTATTTCGTATGTGTATCTAGTGTTTCACTTAATTTCATTGACTGATGATGATAAAGTGTTTGACTTTTTATCCCTTTGTGTTCTTTGTAATAGTCTTTGTTGTTCATGTAGCTGAATCTCTTCATCTTGATAATGTTTGTCTTTCTTTCTTCTGCTCGTCTCTGATGTTCGTGAGTCGTTTGTTGTTGTCTGACGTTTTTTGTGAGTGTGTGAGTTCCTTGAAATGTTCTTCACCTCTCCTCCGACTTCCTCTATTCTGATGTCTGTGTGAGTGAGCTTACATTCCCATCCAAAGTCTTTTACTCCAGTATATGACGTCTTCTTCTCCTTATCCGGAATAGTGCTTTTGTTAGAGTCTCCTTTCCAAAATAGTTCTCTGTGATTCTCATAGTGCTGATTCTACTTTAAAAAAAATGAAAGTGGAGCTCCTGAACTCCAACTATGGTCTTTATCTTTTAATCAACTACTTCTCCACAATGTTCGAAATTTTCATTCATACTTTCTCTGAACTTTTGTTTATTCTCATCGCCAGCATTACTCACTCTTTTCTCACTATTTATAAACTATAATATTACGATATTTTCTTAAGGTTCAGCTAACCTTGAAATAGGTCACGTTCGTTCGGTAGACTTCAGTGAGCAATAAAGGACTCAATGGATATTGAAGAGAGACATAATTAACAATATCTCTTATCTTTTGCTTTTAATTAATTTAGTAACAAGTTCTAAATTACAGAGCTATGCCAACGTCTCTCAAAGCTAGATCCTCTTTCTTTTTACTCGTGTGCGGTGGCTCCAGAGTGCTCAGTAATCTCTCACACCAGCGAGATGATATATCCTCTAATTCACTCAAGTCCTGTGATTATAATAGAATCCATCTTATAACTCAGTTTACCCCTGTACTCGTTTTTTTAATCTTTTTCTTCCTTTTCTTTCTCCTATTTCCTTCATTACTTTTATTCATTATATTTATCCCATTTATTATGTTATATGTTTGTCATTTTCTCTTACGTTATATTATTATTTATTCTCATAGTGATTATAAAATATTTCTTTACCTTTTCTAATTAATTCTACATATGACTTCACTCCATATATAGTGTATACATAGCACTGGGTGAATTAACCAATATTATATATATCAGTATTATATTCTAACTATCAAATCTCCCAAAGGAAAAGCGTTTTTCTATGACTTCCCATTACTTTGTATTATAATTTCGAACACTCGGTGACTTAATCAATGTTTATAAAAACCAACTCAGAAAAATGCTAGTTTTCTCTATATACCTTTATATAATATATTCGTAACAATATTATTTTATATTATATACAAATAAAGAAAAATACTAAAATAAACATCTCATATTAAAAATGTTTTTATTTATTATATTATGTATATTGATTAAAATTGCTCTGCATTCAGTATACTTATATCATTCTAATAGTTAAAATAAAATATGAACCATTATCACTAAGCCATTTTTTGACTTTCTCTGTGCAAATATAATACCATTGTTTCTCACTGGGTGCCTCCTTTTTTTTTTATTTATTTAACACATTCATGTGTAAAAATGATTATTGACTTCTCTAGATGATTTCTGTCTAGTATTTAAGCATGATTATAAATTATGAATTATTTATATTTTTTTTTTGTTAGTGTTAGATGTGTGTGTGTAGTAGTGATGACTATATACTAACTTACTTTTATTTATCGTTCTATTAGGTTATATATATATAATATATATTATTATATATATACTATATACTATATATATATATATTTAATATATATATATATATTTTATTATATATATATATAATATATATATATATTATTATATATATATATATATATATGTATAAAGATAATTATATATTATTTAATATATATTATATATATTAATATATATATATATAATTATATATTATTAATATATTATATATTAATATTAATATATTATATAATATTATATATTAATATATATTATATATATAATTGATTCGATGTTACTGATTAGGTAAAGAAGTATTAAAAACAGTAGAAAAGAAAAAAACAGAAAAAGAGAGAGAAAGAAAAAGGTAAATTTATATTACAAAGTGCAGTTTTATACAAGTTTTGTGAAAATTCATGAATAGCTGAGCTTTGGCGAATAAAGAATCAGGTTTCAAGGATACATATTTCAATTTGATGATTAAATTCATTAATAATATTTTTGCACTTTTATATTTGAGAAATTTGATAAAATTCTTTTTATCATTCAAAAATCAATTTAATATTAATTTTTTAGAACTTTTTGGAGTTGTGTGTAAATCAGAAGTGTGAATTAGGAATCAGGATTGGAGTAATTCACTCATATTTCTGGATTATATAATATTATGGATCTATAATCTCTTACTGTAATTACAATCTGTAATTGGCAAAATGTTTAAGGTAAATTTTTAACTTTTTAGTTTTTAAGGTTCGTTTTAGACTAATTAATATTAGTAAAAAAATTACTTAAATTAAATTATAGGTATATATTTTAATGGAAGTTGAAGTTTTTTAATGTCAACATCATTACTCTCCATTTTATAATATATGATATATTTATATATATAATATATATATATATATATATATATATATTATATAATATATATATATAATATTAAATATATATAATAAATATATATATAATATATAATATATATATATATATAATATTATATATTTAATAATATAAATTATATATTATATATATATATTATATATATATATAAATATATATATAATAATTATAATAATATAATTAATTAATTATATATATATATTAATATATTATATATAATAAATATATATATTATAATATATATTATTATTAATATATAATATTATATATATATATAATATATTAATATATAATATATAATATATTATATATATATATATATTATATTAATTATATATATATATATATATATATATTTTATATATATATATAATATTATATTTAATTAATATATAATATTAATTATATATATATATATATTAATTTATAATATTACGTATCACAGTGCCTTAAAATTCTGCATTATCCTTTAATATTATTTTCTTAAATAGATATTTTTTTTTACTTTACATTTTTCCTTTTACTTAACCACGCTACTCGCAAGTGATAATATGTAAATCAATCATCTTATATTTCTCATTTTTATACTTTTTTGTTAAATTTAAGTTTTTATATTTTAAAAAACACTCCACGCATCTTATATCACCGTCATTGTTTTGTTTCACCAATTGCCATATTGGTATATAATTTAAATTAGCACAAACCTGTGATGAAAAATAAATTAATATTTATATTTATACAATGAACTTCTAATCTAATGCAAATATAATTACTAATAAATCACCCCATAATCTTAAACCTATGTAAGAATATACATCCTTAAAAAGAACTTAGTAAAGGGTAACTTAATTCCTTTTCAAATCATAACTCATAAGCGAACATAAACCTTACAACCTAACCTAAACCTAACCATCATAAAGCATAACCTTACCTAAACCTAACCTAACCTAACCTAACCTAATATAACCTTTATATATTAATAACCCTAAATACCGACTCATAATCATAATCAGTTTAACATAACGTATACTTCATATATCTTAAATAGGGATCTAATTCAAATTCAAATTTAAAAATAATGTATTACTGCCGAAATTTAATATCAACGTTATAGCTAATAAAAAGTGACACAATCAAACGATAGTCTACAAATATTAAATTCCTCTTGTTTTTAAATGTATAATTATGTAATTAAATACCATTTTGGTATTATTAAAAGATAACAATAATAATAAAATTATGGATTTAAAAAATATATTTTTGACCTTCTTTATTAACAAAAATAAAATTAACTTTCAAAATGACTTTCAAAATTTAAATTAGTAAAATGTTATGAAAAGAATATTGAATCCAGCAAAACAGGAAGCACCACAGTACTGTTGTATTACCAAACTCAAAGTTAAGTTCAACGGCAAAAAGTTTATATTCACATGCATTAACATTTTAACTCTTGTACCATTTCTGTTTAATGAACCTTACTTTAATTCTAAACATAAACGGATAGCGTAATATAATGTGGATCTATTGTTACCTAATAGGCATCTCTTCACTAATATTATCTATTTGTATAATTATATGTGATTATAATTAACATTTATTTTATTCTCTTTCACTTTATTTAGAAATTATTTTTTAACTATTATTTATTCATAATATTATACATATAACATTTTTCCAAATAATACATAAATCGTAAGATAAAAATATTTGAACTTGTAATTCTCTCCTTAAATTAAAACTACATATATTTAAAAAGCTCCTCTTTTACAACAATTGATATATATTATTATATATTTATAATGTAGATTGATTATAATATTATTATTTATTAATTATTATTATATTATTATTTTGTGATTTTTTTATATTTACTCTGAATATTTCAATCATATATTTTAATCTCAATTGTCTTCAATTAAATATTTATGTACATTTCTGTGAGTATTATTAATACTTATGCTGACTCTCTTTTATTTGATTAGGATAAATGCTCCATTATAGTTTTGTGTCATTCTCCGTGTACATGTGTAAGATTCTCACTTATTGTCAAGTAGATCATCCTAACACCCTGAATAAATTTGAGAAATAAATATAAACTTGCACCTTACAATAGAAAACTATTAAATTATTGCTCAGATACATCTAAATCCTAGCATTTATATATGACGATATAGTAAATCTATTCATATTCTCAAGACTGGTGTAAGTAAATAATTATATAATGAAGCAATCTGGACATTACGAATTATTTTGAACCTTGATAAGTCTAATAACCTCTAATATAATGTATTTATTATTATTCGTGATTATTTATATTATTGATGTAAGACTGTAATATCAAGTTTTGAAATTATTTTTAGTTTTGCATTTAAGTATTAGTTAACATCATATCAATCTTCACAACATATTTTATATGCTATTCTTTATATTTCATTGAATCTTTAAGTGTGAAATTCTTTATTTGTAAATTACTCACCTTCAAAATGAAGAGAAATTTCTTATTCCACATATGCTAAAAATTATATTATTGTGGATCTCTTATATTATAATAATATTTAACGCTTATCATCTCTAGATTTTTGTTTTTGAGCTTTGTCAATGATTAATTTTATTATTAGTATCTTATATTTAATGTTATTTCAGAGCTTTCATCTTTGATTTATGTTTCAGAGTGTTTCATTATTATGGTTTAATTATTATTATTATTAAAGAAGGTTTCTAATAAACATGTGATTTCTCTATTACTTTGTTTATAGATGGCTTCGTACTTCCAGATATATATCACATATATATATATTAATAATATATATATCGTCTCTATATATATATATATATATATTTTATATCAAAGGGAATCGGGAAACACTACAAATAAACATACACATCGTATATAATACACTAATCAGGTGACGGAGCTCGACTATATATATATATATATATAATATTATATATTTTTAATTTTTATATATATGATATATATATATATTATATATATATAATATATATTATACCACGTGCCTATCCCTTTGGAAATCTTTTTTAGGTATTTTATATAATTAAAAATATAACAGATACCTAATAATTAGCTATATACATGTTAACATTATAGGTATTGTGAATAAAATATATAAAAATACTTTGATTTTTGTTTTATTTGTACCACAATTCGTATAAGTATTTGTTATGTAAGAAAATCATAAGAATTATCAGCAATTTATTTCTGAGATTTAAAATATTAATGAAGATCTTAGTTCTCGTTATCGTTTTGCTCGAGGAAAACAGTATAGTATTCCTCACTCTACTCACAGCACAAAAACTCACTCTGGATAATACCACTGTGAGAGTAGCTTGTTCATGAGTAACAACGGTCATACCTGTATGAGATTCTAAATATTTGAATAATACCTAAATAAAGTTATCACAAAATTAAAACTAGAACGGTCCTTCTCAATGTGAGATAAATCCGGACCGCATTTCATTATTTATAAAGTGAATGGGGTACTCACTGGACGTATCAGTGTACACAAGAACTACCTTAAAGAGTTATAATTTCTAGTGATATATCATAATTTGTCTTGGTGGTTTGTATGTGAGAGTATTGATTGCTAATGTTCTTATGACTCATGAATAAATGAGAGATGAATGAATTATTTTATTAGAATACCTATGGTTTCTCCTAACATGATCCTCAGCACGAAGCAGACGTACGCGGCTTGCTGAGGTAGCGGTTTGGATGTGAGGAATGATGTCTTTTTAATACACCCTACTGTCATACACCCTCGGTTTGGACAGTGAAATTATGTGCCACTTTTTATGTGTCTCAATTACAGCCCTAAATTCATCAGGACATGATAGTAGAGTTTGGTGCTCGCACTTTATCCTAGAGTGCAAGTCTTCTAGATCAAATATACTGCTCATCGTTCATATGTGACCAACACTCAGGTAACTATATACTCTCGATTATCATTTAGACAATGAAAAAACACGACATATGCGGGGAACAGGCTAGAAAGGAAAATGGTTCTGTTTTATGAAAAGGTAGGGCCTATCTAGAGAGAAGTGTCGACGCAGCAAATGAAGACAAAATATATTCAAAGATAAAAACTTTTAATTAGATGTTAAATAGGGCTATCGGGACAATTTGAGATTTTGTACCGCGTGGATAAGCAGTTTTGCAGATATATGTGTGGAGGAGTCTCATTTTATTATTTTAATATATTATAGTTATGGGGTTGCTAGAAAGGAAAGTTTTGATATAATAAAAATATTACTGTTTATTAATACGACGTAAGTTAAGCGGTTGTCATAAGATAATAAGTATACGCGTTTTCAAATAAAAATCTTTACTTTATATTATCCGTTATACATTATGAAGAGGGGTAATGAGATTTAATTGAAAGTTTTAATTTAGGAAAGAAATCTTAAATAAAGGTTTCTTAGATTAATTATGATGTTAGGTATAGGAGGCTCAAAAGATTTTTAAAGTTATTTTATATAACTTATTATATTTATAAAGACTAAGAGGAACGTGACTGAAAATATTTTTGTGACAAGTTGGTAAAAGAAGATTTTTTGTAGATGCATTAAGAACCAAAGTTTCACTAAAAAATTCACCCCAATTAAGTCTTATCTCACTTATTCAACAATTCTTTCACAAATACAACAACAAACTTGATCGAAAATTTTAAGAATCATAATTTCACATTGATTAACCCACCACTTTAATAATGTAAGGCGACCCGTTATAACCTGCGCAACTGTTCTAGTATAATTTTGGTTATTAAATAGGGTTATGTATTAATAACTTCAACAGTTTACTTGATTATTATTACCATATTTGTCCTGAAGATGGGAATTATTGTTTCCCGAAACGACGACAAGATCTCATCATTTTTACCCAGAACAATTTATTAATTCCGATTCACATAAAATTAATATAAATAGTTTGTATCAAATAAAACAAAACTCATTCAAGATTTTCATTGTTTTCCACCACAATGTTCAGAGCATTGGATTCTAGTTGTTATATATATATAATATATATATTATATATTGTATATTATTAATATATATAGATATTATAAATATATATATATATATATATATATATATTTAATATATAATTAATTATATATATATATATTATTATATAAATATATATATATATATATATATTATATATTATATTATATTATTTATATATTAATTATATATATATATTTTATATATAAGTATAAATTATATCTAGATAATTTGCGGTAACTTAATAATATAAAAATATATGATATAGAAATAGCAAAACACGTTATATTATTAAACAATTATATATATATATATATAATTATTTATATATATATATATATATATTACAATTATGGGATGATATAATTGGTATAAATCTATTTTTTTTATTTTTTTCTCAATCACTCCACTCCTAGGCTTTCTGTATGTATCTAGGTAAGATATATAGGTATAGTAGGGGGATAACTATTATGAATGTAGTTATATAATGTAGTATAACTATAGTTATATATATATATATTAATATATATATATAATATATATATATATATATATATATATATATTATTAATAAGAGCGTTGACTCCATATTCGTTTAATATATAGGTTATAGTAGACCTGGGATGGAGATTCTTAAAGCTCTATATATTATTTAATTGTATATGTATTTTTTAAATAAATTATTGTAAATAATTACGATATAACATTATTTTTATTTGATTTTCGTTTCCTGGATTCAAGCCCTCTTTTATAAATATGTCCTCAAATATATATTATATATTAATTATATATTATTAATATATATATATAATATATATAATATATATATATATTATATTAATATATATTATATATAATATTAATATATATATATATAATTATATAATTATTAATATATTATATATATATATTATATATATATATATATATTATATATATTATATTATATTATATAATATAATATATTATATATATTATAATTGTGTGTTGATGTATGTGTATTGTATTGTGTTGTATAGTCGTGTTAGTTGTAGTATTAGAGTTAGATTAGTGACTGAATGTAGTGTGTGTGTGTATTGTGCGTCAGCTGCTACTTGTGTTAATATATATATATGTTATGATTATCAATTTTCCCTACTAAAGGATAAAAGATAAATATTTAAGATATAAGATATTTATAACAATAATAACAAAATATTATATATAAACAATAAAAATATTATACAAAGATAGTGTTTTTTGCTTAAGTTTTATTTAGTTTAGCCATATACAAAAACGTCAGTCAAGGTTCTATTTAGTAAATGAATCCAAAGTACTCTTACTTAACACTGAGACCATTTATTTATATTAGAACCCAAAATAATAAACTCAATCGCTATACTTCAACCCGTTATCACTAGGGTAGCCCTTATATATTCTATAAATAGTGAAAGGGTATTTAGGGCTCGTAGATAAAATAAATTACATATGTGAAAAACTATATAGCCACCTCTCCTCAAATCCTCAGCCTATAGGCAAATTTTTACTCAGAGTGTTTATATTGAGCTCGACATGAACGTTGTGAGGCTCTTATATTATTAAAGAGTTAAGTATATAGAAATAGAATTATTAAAATTAATAGTTATTATGGTGAAAAAACTAAGGTGAAAGAATATGGCAAATGTGATAACGTTGTCCACAGAACAGAAGTTTTAAGCTGGATATATATACGAAAGAGGCACCACACGACGAACAAGTTGGGGTTCTCTCATTAATTACTCATCACTGCAAAATAAATCTCATATTTCTATATATAATATATATATATTATAATATATTATATATATATATATATATTATATAATGCTCGATAGTAAGTACATTAGTCCATAACCCCTTGTGTATTTTTGCTATGATAGTAGGTACGTGTGAACGCTATAATGTACGTATAGGTGTAGATATATATTATTTTTGACTCGATATAGCGGCCAACTCCCTACTATGAGCATATTCTTATCACGTTATGTTATCATTTTAATTATATATAATATAATATTTATAATATATATATATATATTTATATATAGTTATATATATATATCCACTATATATTCAAGTAATAAAAATAATGAATAGTTAGATTATTAAGTGCTGACTAATCATATATATCAGTATTGAATGTAGTAATAAGACATTTAGTATAGTAGATTTATGAAAGATAAATAAAGTATATTAACTTTCATATATACAGTTTATTAGTCTTCTTAGTCTTATATATTATAATGAGTGATCAAAACTATTATACCTTAGATCTCAATAATTATTTAATAGAAGGGTTGGAGCCAGTATGAAGCTACCCCCCTAATAAATAATTGTTATTTATGATATATATTTATATAGTAGTAATCACTAAATCTAAGTACTCTACATTATACAAGGCTATATACGGAAATAATAAGGTCCCCTATTTAATTATAAACATTACCTTATAATATATATTAAAACTGGTATAAGCATATGTAACTGTGCAAGTATTAAATAGGAAATATAATAAATTCAATACTACTATGAGTAAACTATATACTGTAATAAACAGATATATATATATAACTTTACTCATCAATAGTTATTCTTTAGATAGGCCCTATATACTTAGCACTATACATATTTTAGTTAAATATGAGTTAGTTAGTTCCAATGATAACAATTTATTGTTATATGTTTTAAGTGATACTCATATAAGAAGTTATTATGTTATTTCATCATGGATAGTGAAGATAGATGTTTAGAGACTCGTTCACTGATTAATATGGTATATATATAAATATAAAGGAAAAAAGGGTATTTTATGGTTATTTGATTGTTATAATTACAGTTATACGTGATAAATCTGGAGAAGTTTGAGTTTATATAAAAATAATATATAAAAATAAGGTCGTATTATTAAAATTTTACCTATAAATAAGGTTGCTAGTAGTGTAACTCAATATCACTCACCTAGTGGGGAAAATCTAAATATTTCATTAATTCCATAGTAACAAAAAAGTACAGTGATATAGTAAAAATCTGACGGGGGTAAGACAGTGATTTACATAGGGATGTAAGTGATAGAAGTTGCCGAGCAATTAGAAGCATATACATTCGCCTAGTATATATAATTAAGCATAATAAGTGATATAGGAGCTTATATGATTTGGTGATAGTATTAGAAGAGAGTGATATAATATGAGTATTGTGAATGATTCTTTATAATCCTATACAGGCATTAAAGATATAGTTGATTCAAGAGTGGTATCAAATCTTATAGTTCTTAGTACTTAGTTAATCTGTTTTAGTTTAATAAGTAGTTAAGTAGTAAATTAAAAGTAGTTAATAGAAAATAGAAATTCCTCTATACTATAGATAAACAACCACTCATTATAAATATTATCTTCTTAATATAACAGGTTCCACAGAACTATATTTTTATTAGATATTATATAGGTCGCTCCTAATCATATACGATTGTTACTGATTATATAGAGTACTATAGATATCGTTAAGAGTAATAAACCTAATATATGGAACATATAAGATGAGTAAGCAAGTTATATAAAGAGGATAATGTAGTTACCCTATAAGGGAAGAGGATGACTTATATTAGAGTATATATAAGTCTCTCTCAGTATTTAGTATTAGACTATTCGATCATATTTATGTCCTATAGTTCTGCTGCTGTAAACTAGGTATGTATCGTGTGTTTGCTAAGGTCCTTTGTGTGATATGTGTTACGCAAGTTGCTGCTCTCCGACACAGCACAGCAAGTGATCGTGCACCTCAATTTGAGGTTTCCTTTTACATTTTTTTCTATAATGCCAAAAAAATAATTGCGTTGTCATTATAGAATACTCATTGTTATGAGGAGGAGTATAAATCTCTTCTCCATTCAACTGTGTTTCTATATTTGATTTCACTGTCTCGTGGTATGAAGCTCATACTGGATATTATGAGCAGTCAATTTATTTCCACTTGAAATATAAATCATTAAATAAAGTATAGATGTAAATAATTTGAGGTAACACTGCCAAGATGAATATCTTGTTGTTGAAAGTATGAGTAGATATATTGCATTTATTCTCCAAAGGATAGAAAAGTCTCAATTACACAAAGATTATTATGTTAATTAGGTAGATTTACAGAAATCACATAGTGTAACTCACATAAGTAGGTGAAGAAACACATTTTCTTATGAGAGCGATAGTTTAGAAGGTATAATTCATTTAGAGTTACGTATAGCTATTACTCATTTTTTTCAGTAGCTTACGGTATTACATATATTTGACTTTGTTAGTGCGCTAGTTTTATCTACAACACTGTAAGGTAGATTAAAGTTAATTTAGACTAATATTAAGATCAATATAGGAGAGTTTAAGTAAGTATTAAGTATGTTATTAAGGAATTTAGGAATTAGTTTTTATCCGGGGAGTAAATAATTAGTATCAGATTTTCATTCTAGATATATATAGGGGACATTATATAATAGAAGTACTATACAAAAATATGTTTACATAATATATCTTAATTGACATACCTAACTCAAGAGGCCATAATTCTTCATTAATGTTGATCTAATGGACGTTAGTGATATATGAAGACTCCATGATGGGTCATGTAATTTATAAGAATCTCAGAAGAAAGCAGGCTATCTTAGGTACATTACAAAGCATAATAATATTCTAATTTCAATGTACTTAATAGTTTATATTATTGTATAATAGTGAAGTGGTTACTTTTGGTGTTAAACTATATGGCTGAGTCAATTTATTTGCTCCTCATAAGCTGTCATTCATCTAAAATCGATGATGTGTACAAAACATATTCGTTAAAAATATTCGTTTTTATTGCTATTATTTATATTACATTGAAAAACCCCATAATGATATAATGAATGTCCTTATGACTATTAGTTTTTATGTGCCTTGATGTGCCTATGGGACCAGTGATCTCCTTTTTCAAGACTTGGAAATTTCGTTGTTTAAGTAAATATAGATCTATAATTGTGTGTGATAAGATGTTGTATTTATTCTCACACGTTGGTTTATAGCGACTTTGTGTTTATAGTAGGTCTGATATAGATTGGTTGGCACGGTGATGCTCGTTTCTGTAGAGTGTGTGTGGATGAATCTAAATATATAGAAAAGCTCTCCCGCATAATTAATTATTAAATTATATATATACTAATAATTATTTGGAATTTTGGGAGTTAATAGTATAGTTGTGCTGTCTCCCTAGCGGTGTTACATTACTATTGGTTATTTTTTTCATATATAGATTTGTTCATCATTTCTGTATGTATTATGATTATGCAGATTTATATTATTATTGATGCTCTGCTTTGCGTACGTAGCATTATTCAAAACGCCGTGTGTGAGTAATATATACTTGTTAAATTATTTCTTAGATTAGGTCAGAGTGCAGTGTTATATTTATACTGTTGATACCTAATTGCTTGTGCGAGCCTATCTCATACGCTAAATGATTTTAATAACTCTCAACTGTTCCGACTTATATCTACATTCCGTCCTTCTCACTCCTCGTCCTGCAAGACTCATGCCATTACTATACATTCGGTGGACTCATCTGGGTTTTTTATTTGGTTTTTGGAGTGTTTTAAAATTCATCTTTTAAGATCTTTAATATATGAATATCTCGGATATCCTCTTAAGTTAAAGTTTATTTTAGAGAACTCACAGAATAATCAAATTAATAATCTGCACTAATTTACTGTCGCTGGTTATCTGTGGTAATACCTCGTTTATCTCTGCTTTTCGTTTTATTATTATATTACGTGTACCAATTTCTCATGTGAATTCTTCCTGGTTCTTTAGTAGTCGACAATATATGCTCGATAATTAATGCCGATCAAGACTCTCTCTACCATACTGCATAATAGACGATTCATTTATCCCGAACCTCATCTTCACTCAGAAGATGTCTCAACTAACACGTACCATATTTTATAGTGACACACAGTGATTACAACTTCTCAAAGCTAAGAGATTATAAAAAGCATTCTATTCAGAAACACATCACTTACATGCTCAGCTATTTATACCCAAATTTAAAAACTAGGTATGTGTATTGAGAGAATTTTTTTACGAAATGAACGTTAGTGAGAGAGAATATTGAAATTTGAACTCGGCAAATCAAGAACGGACAGTATACTTTAAGGAATGCGCTGGTGTATAAAAGAGAAAATAACGCTTGACCTCAGAATAATTTTGCCTAAATAATTTTTAAAAAATAGTGCTTTGGTTTTGCATCTCAGGATCAATATACAGTTAAAATAGAATTTCTAATTATTAATCTTCTAACTACACTCATAAGAACTCGCTCTGACGTAAACTTCAATATGCGGTAAATCTCCTTTTGCAATTATCACACTCCCAGATCCAATACCTCCCTTTTTTTACTCCACATAGTCTCCTTAATGATTTAATGCTGATTAACGTGTATGACACATCGGAAATGAACATATTAAAAATGCAGATATAATTTAAGAAAGGATATGCTCTCTGCAGCTCACATGCTGCGAATTTCTCTTCGGAAAACTCAGTTTCCTAAAACTATTTCATCTAGGACCTTGTGTCTTAAAATTTGTGCAAGTCCAACAAAAATTAGTGGCTCTTCCGCTCTTCCATTTCAGTGAATAAGACCAACCGTGTAACTCCTGACTAGTTCATAACTTAATACCGTAGCAATTATTTTTAAACAAATGTAATAACTTACTTACAGAACACTAACACAAAAAGTTTACCGGATCTGCAACCCTGATTCTAATGACGCTCCTAATTGATATTATTATTGTGGCAATACCCTTCAAAGTTTAGAGTAAAACCTTCGCTCACACGTTTACAAAAATAAAAATGAGAATTCCATCACTCCTTTTACGGGATTTACCAACAAAACACACAAATATAAAAACATATACCACCTCTTACGTCCCCTATCTTCTGAGCTAACGCACACCTCCAACGTCGGGATAAAATTACTTTACATAAGTTTTCAAAATACTATATTATATAGCCCAACATATACATTAAAACCCTCTTCTATTTAGGACAAGAATTTTTTCAAATTCTTCATATTTTATACAAAACACAATCATTTAGTATTATATTCATTAAACTAAAATATATTTATACAATAAACCACACAAACCCTAATCCCTTACGTTCTCTCGATAGTTTTACTGATGCTTATGATCCCTTATTTTACTTCTGCTACCGGTAACATGCTCTAAGCTCCTTCTCACTGATTACGTTCGTTGTGCAAGCTGAACTACAAAATCTCTTTTCAACCTATTCTCTACCCTTTCAAACTATTAAATATTCTGAATTAATACACTAGAACGTTTATGAAATACAATTTTCTTTAAATAATGAACAACACTATATAAACAAACACAGGTCATGAGAATATCGTGCTCTCTCCCATACATATCTCTATCCCTTGATACTCAGCTATTAATATACAAATTGAGATATTTGTCTTTCTTTCTTCATATAGATAATCACTCGTTTATTTACACTCTCTCCTACATTCCAATCTCCTGTCAACACATCTACTAGTTATTGGCAAGCATACTCGCTGCCGACATGGACCAATTTTTCTAGCAATTACTCCTACAATCCATAAACACATTATGTTGTTTATACTAATTAACATATTCTGAAAACTCGCTCGACTTTTGGTTTCTCTCCACAGAATTAAATTTACCATAGAATTAACCCACTTCAGAACTAACATCTCACCCCTGTCGAGCTGTCTATTAGATACCTTATACTACTCATCCAAAATATCACCACACCATAAAATTAAATAGCTACCTCTGTATATTCAGGAAACAACCTTCTCAATCCTTACCTTAACTACATACATTGGTGTACTTCCGTACACACATACCAATCACCAAGATAGATATTCTATTCCCTCTACTTCAAACTCCCTATAGAAATTATTTTCAAAATACAGATTTTAAAACAATTGAATGGTTTTGTTAAATACCATTAGAAGGAGAGACACCACAGCTATAGACAATTGACAAAATATTTTTACACGTGTCACCCAAAGAGCAAGAGAAAAGTTTTTACTCTAGTCGACATACAATTTACCTCAAATCAAATTTACACAGAATTTACTCCAATACCAACACATCCATCACAGAAAATATTAAAGAAAACTTTATTTCATATATAGTCGTAACACCTCCACTTATCTCTCTAGATCTCCTATACACCAAAATATCTAAATAAGTCTTTTTTAACTGTCACCCAAACGAAAAAACAGTTGTCTAGACGGGTCATTATTATTAAGCCTTTAGACAAGATATTGTATGATTCTAGATATATATAGGACAAACTATCACATTTCACACCACAAGATATAAACATGGCTCCTACATAATCCACTGATTCTCAAACTAGTCGAAATGACACAAAAATTCCCTTTTAACGCAACAATAGAACAAAAAAATAACCATCTCTATCAACGTTAACATATGAAAAAAAATAACCAATTATTACATTATAACAACATACAAAACATTCACCTCCTCCTAACTCCTTTCTACCTACCATTGTATCATAAATATTAGCAAAAAATTCCATCCATACATACTTGCGGAATCACAATCTCGCCCCGAGAGACATTCACATAATTGACCAAATAACAGAATGAATATGATCAATGTAACAATTCAGTCACGCCTACTATAAAAAGCGCTAAACAACTGAATGACAACTCAAATAAATTACATCTTTAAACATACGAAATTTCCAGTCTGGAAAATGGAGATCGATTTGGTTTGGAAGGAGATCTTTTACGAAAATCTATCGACTCTCCGATCTCTTTAGCATATTATAATAAAATTTAACCATTTTAGTAACGTGAAAGTTATAGGTGAAATAAATTGTTTGTTTTTAGGTAAAAATAAAATTGTTTGATTATTAAATAAAAATAAAAACTATTGAGAATGGTTGCAAATTTACTATAATACTGGGTTAATTACAATATATACATTACAAACAGCGCAGAAAGTAAACTGCTGTAATATCCAAATATATATATATATTTAAATACCTTAGTATAATAATATATATATATATATATATTATAATATACTTGAGTAATATTTTATAACTATCTAATTCTTACAGCTCATATTTACTTATTCATCACTCTAATCTAATATAATATATATATTAATTACTATATACTATATATATTATATATTCCCTATAATAAATAAATAATTAATTAATAATAAAATAAATAATAAATAATAATTAATATAATAATTTATATTAATAATCATTTCAATTAATAATAATAATAATAATAAATATAATAATTAATAATAATAATAAATTAATGCGAAAACTAGAACATATAGAATATATATGGTGATAAAACAACTAATAAAAATCCTCGTCTCGTTTTTGCTTTTCATTCTTTAAATACCACACAACTTATATATTTAGTTGAAATCGGAATTAATACATATTTCGTTCTGGATACAATATGTAATAAAATCTTTGTCGGAACGCTTTCGATGAAACAGTTAATTCTCATCTTCAGACATATTACCAATCATGTTAATAACACTTAAATTAACTTTGTTAGGTAGAAAGACTGTCTCGCAAGCATGTTATGTGAGTAAGTAAACAACGTATATGTATATTCATCACAGAATTTATAACATAGGAACAGTTTAGTTGCAGGTGAAACAGGACGCTATGTGTTCTAAAATTTTTCAGATCAAAGTTGTTGGTTGACTTCAGTGAAAATTGCTGAAGTTGCGGATAATAATATATATAGTAATATTTATAACTATATAATAGATTTCTATATACAGAGGTATGCAGTATCAATATACTCACTGTATAAATCATCCCATTATATATATTCAATAATATATTTTACTATAATAAAATAATTAATTATACTACTATAACCCTATATATATATTTTCTATATTAATATAATATATTTTTTTAATGAAGATTATTCCTCATATTTTATTTACACCTACTCATCCTTTTTCTTATTAATTATAAATTTATCTTTATCTAGTATAAATATCGATTTATTTTTTGTCTTATATTATCATATAGAAAGTGATAATTATATAATTTCCTATTTAATCACTATACCTTTTGTCAACACTTAATAGCAGTGTCTTAATTGATCGTGATGTGAATGACATTAACATTAGATTTTATTTCTATTTAAACATTTCTGTGATACAAGTTCTAAAACGATCATATCCGCTCTCAAAATTGGTTTTTAACTAAACGCTGCTTCCATCAATCCTTGTGTACTTTCTCTCCCTCTCGGCAACGTCTTCTACATATTTTGGTTAGATTAAAAACTTTTCTTTTGTTACATATTTAACTTTTTTACTCTTTTTTCTATTCGCATAAAAATTCAAAGCAATTTAAGCTTTATTCGAGTTTATTTAAAATTCGGCTAAAGATGTTTCTTCTTCTCAATTCTGCCAGTATAATCATATACGTATTAAAGTTGAAATGCTTATTTAATTGAAAATGCATATATAATAAAGCATATACTAAGAATGCATTACATGATACAATCTGTATGAAATATATATATTATATAGTGATGGGAACGATTATTGAAATATTTTATGCCCTGTAATGTGACTCTCTCTGACGTGATCCGATGACGATTAGATAAAGCACCAAATTTATTCGCTCTGATATGTCGCACTGACTCGACTTGACGGATGAGAGAGACGATTGACGCATAATTGAAAAAAACTATTTAAAATATATTTTTTTTTTTCTCTCTCTCTCTCTCTCTCTCTCTACTCTCATAACCCTATATATATATGATATATATATATATCTACTCACTATTATATATATATATATATCATATATATATATATATAGTAGTACTACTATATATATTACTAATATACTAATGACGTGATATCATATACTTATATATATATATAATATATATATTTATATAAATAGCTATAATTTAAGCTGATAGACAAGAAGAGATTCAGAAGCTTCAGCAGTCTCAACCTCCCCGAAATTATTTTAGCGATGAAAATTTTTGATTCCTTAAAAATCAAAAAAATAGACTATTTAGTGAATAATAATAATAGAGTGAATAATAATAATAATAATAATAATAATAATTAATAATAATAATAATAATTCGGGCTAATTAATAATAATATCTCAATAATAAATAATAAAATATACATAATAAGAATTAATAATTCACATTCAATAATAATAATAAATAGATAATAATAATAATAAAAATAATATACATAATATAACTAATAATTCAATTCATATTATTAAAGAAACTTTTTCATTTTATAACATAGTTAATAAATAAATTTAATAATAAAGATAATAATAGAAAATTAATTCACATTAGTAATAAAATAATAGTGAATAAAATGAATAATAATAGATTTTTAATAATAATCAGTTCATTACATCTAATAACATAATAATAAAATTAATTTAACCATATAATAAATAAATAAAATAGTGTATAATGATTCTA
>JABUQX010043267.1:0-2500 GCA_015478945.1 Trachelipus rathkii
ACAGACTCTTTTGTATTTTTTGTCGTGAGAAACGAATGAAGTTACTTGAAACAGGAACTTGTTTAGGTTGAACTAACGATGAAATAGCAGAATACGGTTCTGGTCATACTCCGATTCCTTTGTGCGTACTGGACCTAAGTCTTAATGCGCTTAGAATAAGACAGCAGAGGAAATATAAAAATATTGACTAAAAGCCAAAGGTCTTACATCAATGAAAGATACAAAGGATACTATTATTTCGAAAAAACTTGTTAAGAGTTCAAGTATGACTCGTTTCTTTGAAAATAGTTATAGGATCACATGAGTCATTGTACAATGATATCAAAAACCAGATGTTACATTGAAGGCAATGAATGAAAGTACCACATTGATAATGTTGATAAGATGATGGGACGAGACGTTGACCTGCTCATAAAAAAGCCAGCACGAATAGACGAGTCACCGATCCTAATCAGCTAATCTGTACACGGACAGTAACCGAGGAGGGTTGCTGTTATAGGGTGGCCTACTTCAAACTTTTCAGCCTGGGAAATACGGCGCAAACAGACCCATCAATGGTACTAAAACGGTGTCCAACACACAACCGATAAGCGAATCTTTGTTAAAAATTCATGTCGCAGTGTATCATATGGCTATAAGGGTACATTTAATTTCCATTTTAATATATTATAAAATATTTATATATATATGTATAATGTTTAATGTTTTTCCATGTACAAATGTTCTGAATAATAAAATGTAAATATCTCTGAATAATAAAATGTAACATAAAAGTTATTTTATTAAACCTTAGCATAAAATCATTTTCATGTTCCGCGTTGATATTTTCTGAAAAGGGGGCGGAGCCTAAACAAGAGATAGCCTAAAATAATTTCACGGTGTTATAATTTGCGTAATTGTGTTGTGTGTGTGTGTGTGGTGTGTGTGTGTGTGTGTGTGTTGTGTGCGTGTGTGTGTGTGTGTGTGGTGTGTGTAGCATTTATTCTTAGTTCATTACAATAGTTAGGTCAGGATACGATGAATTTTTGTTAAAATATTACTGTGTTAATGTAAATTAGCATTGATATGTTAGGATCCGCTTGAAAAAGTGTGAATAGGATACGTTTTTGCATGTCAATGTTAGTTACCTATCACTGTGAAGTATGGAACTTGTTATGAGATCAGTTTATTCTTGGCTTAAGGTTGTGTCAGTATGTCTCTGTACTTATATTCTTAGTTCATGTTAGTCATGTTGCTTTATTGATGGTGGAAACTTATTAAAAATTAGAAGTATATTCGTTGCATCAGTATGATAATACCATGTTGCTGATAAATATTTTGCTAAATGTTTACTGTGTTAATGAAATTAGCACTTCGATATGTTAGAGACATCTGAAAAAGTAAGAATAGGCTACGTTTCGCATGTAATTTAGAATTTCTTTACTGGGTGTATGTGCTGGAACTTTGATTAAGGTTAGCAGTATCGGGCTTAAGGTTTGTGTTCAGGTTTTCGTTTACATTATATCTAGTTCAGTTGATGCTTATTGTAGCTTCATGTAAGTGAAAAAACTTTGTTACGTGCATATATTCGTATTTTTTTTTATACAAGAACTCCCCTGATTTTATGTTAGTTTATCCAAAAAGGATACTCGAAATGTGACTGAATCAATTAGATCAACTAGATCATATACGGTCACAGAATTGTGGAAGGTGAGTGGGTGGTTTGATTTATCTGATTTACTGATTTAGGGTATGTAAAAACGTAAACTTTTTGCGTTATAAACATGAAAAGTATAAAAAAAATTTAACAAAACAAAAAAGTTTTAAAGAAATAAAAAAAAAAATAAAAAATAGAAAAAAAAATTAAAATTTTAAAAATTAAACACAAAGTATAATGTAAAATAAATTAATAAAAAAAGTTTAGAAATAAATTTAAATAAAAATAAAGAAAATAAAAAATAATAAAATTAACAAAAAGTATAAATGTAAAATAAAACTTATAAAAAATAGTAAACAGTATATGCATTTTTCAACTTAGGAAAAAAATATATAGTTAACGTTTAAAAAGAAAATGAGATTTGGAAATATAAAATGTTAGTCTTCAACGTTTAGAAAATAAAGGTTATCTTTGCAAGACGCAATGCATTTTACGATATGTAACATCTTAGAACAGAAGCAGTTATGTAAACAGTAATGATATGTATTATAACGATTTATTAAATCGGCACCGCAGTGCTCCAGCACCGGTGCCGGTACCAACTCTGAATCCTTCCTCAGACTCCTCCTTCCTCATTCTTCTCCTCCTCCTTTCCTCCTCTTCTTCTTCCTCATTCTCCTTGTCTTTTCTTCTCTTTCCTCTGTTTTGCATTACCATGCATATTTCCTTCTTTCTTTCAGCTGAGGACCCCTCCGTGGGGTCCTGCTGGACTCCGAAATCGAATCCACTCCATACTCCGTTCTCTGATTCATCTCCGACTCGTGACTCCGAATCCGACTTTCTCCAAATTTTCAGTTTCTATAT
>JABUQX010043267.1:5000-7500 GCA_015478945.1 Trachelipus rathkii
GAGAAAATAATAAACAAAAACCTACAACAAACTCTTTAAAAACACAGGGACGAATCACAGAACAATATCTCGGAAAGGCCATTAAATTTTTCTTAAAACTTCAAAATGCAAAAGACTTCGATAAAGAGGAGAACATACCTACGCGGAATTATTAACGCCCCACATTAAATCTACATTAATCTCAAATCACAAGGTAAACTATATCACCAAAACCAGAAAACCCTTTCTTCCTGTTCTTCAACTAAGGGATACCCTTTTCATTAAATCACCGTGTCGTTTACCAATTCTCATGTCCCTAGCTGACTGTACGTCCAGCTATATTGTTACACGACTAATAGATTAACAGATAGGGCATACAAGCACCGCTTTAAACCCAGTACAATATACACATTTATTCACTGAAAATAACAAGACAACTGTACCGGATATCCAAAATCATTTAAAATTTTACACTCTCATGTGAAAAGCACCAAAACTGAAAATAGTGAGGTTATTACGATAAAATCTAAAACCGGAATTAACTAAAGTTCTATACGCTACTGTCCCTAAGGTATAAATATAATATGAAGTCCTAATCTGTAAAAGTTTTCTCTTGAATTTTAATTTTTTAAATCTAGTGTTAAAATGATCATTCAATCGTAAGAATCGAAAACTTGAAGATATCGCGAGGTTAACGGACGAAATCCGGTCAGGAATACTAATAATAAAATATGCCTCTTAGCTTTCTTTGCAAATTATTCTCTAGATAAATGATTCAGGAAAAATTAAGAATTGAATATTAGAGAAAAATTTTAGAATTTGGAAGCTGAATAGTAAAACTCATAATAATAATAATGATATATGCTCATAATAACTTTTAATTAATAAAGATAATAATAATAATAATAATAATAATATATAATAAATATAATAATAATAATAATTTCATATATATAATTATAATTAATAATTATAATTTTTAATTATAATTCATAAATATAATATATTATTTAATTATTTCTATAGTTTTACCAATAAAAGATAAAATATAATTATAATTATAATTATATATATATAATAAAAATAATAATAATATAATAATAAAATAATAATATAAAATAATATTAAATAATATAATATAACTAATAATAATAATAATAATAATATAATAATTTAGGAACACTATTCAAAGTAGTTTCCCATTAAGTACTATTTTATTAAAGAAAACTGTTAGATTGTTTCGACATTTTTTTTATTAATTTATTGGTGTTTTTGGCATACTCAATGACTTTATAAAGGTTATATCTATAGCCTAAATAAGGAGAGTTTAATTGGACCTTATTTTTTTGTACAAAAAAGCTAAAATCTTAATGTTGTATTCACTATTCGAACTTTAATTTTATAGAACTTTCTAATTCTTTATAATTTATTATATTACAAAGTCCGAAGTTTGAACCAGAAATTTTAACGTTGCCTATGGCTTTAATACGACGAAAAAAATCGCTTCAAATACGGCTTCCCAGCGTCAAACCAAGATGAGTGGGATCTGGTTATATCTGTATACATTTCTTTCGCAATTATGATTGGCTGAAACAGATGTGAACTTATATAATAAGACTGATAAGTAATGTGCCCTCGAATTGATCCGACAATTTAGAGCATGACCTGGCATTTTATATTTAAATATTAATTCATTTTAATTAATCCGCTTTATATACACAATAGTATATATATATATATATAATAATATATTATATATATATATAATATTATATATTATATACTTATAATATATATATATATATAGATTTATATATACTTATTATATATCATTATATATTATAATACTATATATATTATATATATATATATATATATATATTATATATATTATATATATATATATATATAGATAATATATAAATATTATATATTACATATTTATATTATATATATATAATATATATATTAGATATATAAATTATAGTATATATTATATATATATATATTATATATATATATTATATTACTGATATATATATAGTATATATTATTAATATATATATAATATATATTATATATAGTTACTACATATATATATATATATATTATATATTATAGATATTATTATACTATATAATATATATATATATTATTTATTTTTATATATATATATATATATATATATATATATATATATATATATTATATTATATATATATATATATATAATATATATTATTATATATATATATATATATATATATATATATATATATATATATATCTATATATATAATATATGATAATATATAATTACAAAGGAAAATAATAATGAAATTTGAATAAGGATTGATTTACTTTCTTAGTCTCATCTGCGTCAGTCATCTAGCCATCAATAGATGATGGAGCTTCGCCACTAAATACATTATATATATATATATATATATATATATATATAATAATTATATATATATATATATACATATATATTATATTTATATATATATAATATATTATA
>JABUQX010043267.1:17500-25000 GCA_015478945.1 Trachelipus rathkii
CGCCTGAGTACTCGAACTAACTCTCTTCTCCTCTCTCCTCTCTCCTCTCTCTCTCTAATATATATATATAAAATTGATATATATATATTATATATATAATAAATATATATTATATATATAATATATATATATTATATATATTATACATATATATATAAAAGTCGTTTAGTGAGTTTAAAACTAACAAATTCACTAGAGAAGACCGCATATTATATCAGTCTGTCGAGGTCTCTTCGGCCGCTAGGTTGAAGACGGTGACTTCTGCCCCTCTGTCCCCCCATCGGCTCGAGCCCGCTAAAAAAAATATTTGGTTTTTTTTTTTTTTTTTTATGTTTTTAGTGGGCTCGATCGATGGGGACAGAGCGGGAACGAAGTCCCCTCCCGTCGTCCATCTAGAGAGAGAGAGACCCTGACAACTGATATCTATGCGGTCTACTCTACTTGTGTATCGTTTTAGTTTTAAATCATAAACGACTTTACATATTGATATATATAATATTATATATACTATATATATATATATATATAATATAATTATATATATATTATATTATATATATATATCTATATATATATTTAAAGAGGAGAGAGAGTGAGGTCAATCCTAGTCGCGTTACTGAACAGAGTACGTACTGCTCCATGAAACAATCCCGATAGCAACTCGAGGCAGAAATTTTTACATGTTCACGTTCTTAATTATGCAAGCTATATATATACTATAATTATATATAATATATATATAATATATATATATAAATATATATATATATATATATATATATATAAATACTGTTATATATATATATATAATATATAATAATATATATATATATCATATATATAATATATATATATATATATAATATATATATTATATATAATATATATAGTATTATATATAGATATATATATATATATATATATATATTACACCGTATATTATATATATATATATATATATATTATTATATAATATATTATAATATATATATAATATATATATATATTATATATATATTAATATAATAAATATTAAAATATACTTGACAAAAATAGATTTCCAACTCTAAACTTATATTTATCTGACGAATGTTTATATATATATATATATAATATACTATATAATATATATATATATTATAAATATATATATAAATATATATATATATTATATTATATTATATATATATATTATATATATAAATATATCATATATTATATAATATTATTCTGTTATATTATATATATATATATATTATAATAATATATATATATATATATATATATTATATATATATATATATATATATATATATATATATATATATATATAAGTAGCAGAGAACGCATATTGGTGAACATGTTATAGTAAATTTATCTCCCAATTTTATTGAGGTTAGAGAGTTGGTATACCCCAGATACTTGTTACCCCCACTTTTGATGACTTAACCACAATCTAATGACTTAATCTAGTCGTTGACTACTAGGTTACGTACTCGTAACTCATCGTTAAGGAGTGCCTTCCCTCTTAAAATTTTCCAACGGCTTTCATTGTCCCTAGCAACTGGGTTGGGGGGTAGAGAGCTCACATCCCCTTGAAATTTGGTATCCTTATAGGTGATGATGTCACCTCGTCATATTTAAAGTTACGTAGGGCTGCGTCTCCCAGGGGATTCAGTCCCCTTAAAGTTATAAGACCCTTTTCTAGGGGGTTAGACAGTTGGTACCCCCTGATACTTGTTACGCTCCCTTTTGATAATGTAACATCGTCTTAGACGAGGTTACGTATCCGTGACTCGTCTTTTTGAGGTGCCGCCTACCTCTTAAAGTTGTTATTTTCACACACCCTTAAGGGGTTGTTAGATTGGTCGTATCCCCTTGAAATTTGATATCTCTATTGGTAATGGTTTTTTACGTGGCTCTGAAAATCCCATTAAAGTTTAGGAACCCCTTAGGGTCTCTCAGAGAGTTCGTTTCCTGGTAACCACATGATAGTTTTATTGCTGGTGATGTTATCTCTTCGTTGACGAGGTTACACATCCCTGCACCCCCTTTAGGGAGTGTTGCCCCTTCCAAGTTGTTTTCTTGGTAAAGACCTTCTATAATGTTAAGTTTCTGGCACTTTACTTAGCATTTTCTGGCACTTTTCCTACAGAGTTTGGTTGACAAAGTCATATGAGCATCTTACTTGGTCAAATTCCCAAACTCCTGAGGAGTTTGGAGATTTTTTAAATGGCAGCACTCTACGTAAATGACGACGATGAGCTTTCCAATGTCTGTGACGCTTTCCAAGGCCGATGAGACCGTTTTCGAAGGCTCTGGAGCTTCTGAATGGTAGGAAATCCAAGTCATGTCGGTCATTGACTAGAAAATTTCCATTATATCGTTAGATTTTGACGTTTGAGAAGCCAAATTAGGGGTTTCTAAGGTCGGTGAGACCGTCTATGAGGTCAGTAAGACCTGTTTCTGAGTTTCTGAAACTGAACTTAGTGGGTTTAATCAAAAATAGTTTTTTTTTTACATCCTGGCAATAGTTATATGGAAAATAAATAGCCGATATGTTTCTAAGTCGAATCCTGAGTAGTCTTATAATATGGATCAATGAGCCAGAGCTGAGGCTGAGTGTGAGCTAAGCCAGATTACTGCGGTACTTGAATCCAAAACTTGCTTTAGACTTGCATGATGTATGTTACACCAATGATGGGTGCTGAGATTGAATGCACTGGTTTCATTCCTCTAGTAGCAGTAGTAGTAGTAGTAGTCGGCTCTATTTTGTTTAACGAGTTGAGTGAAGGTCCCACGCTTGCGTGTGCGCGCGCGCCCGCAGACGCGAAACTGTCACATACGCCCGCAGGCGCAATACATATTTTCATTTAAAATATCAATTAATCAAGAGATCAATAGATCAAACCACACACCAGCCCTTCTTCTTTCCATCGTGACCCATTAATTAAGCTATTTTAGTCATTTTTGAACACATTTCGTATAAACTTAGCGTGAAATTTTTTTTATAAACATTACATTTATTAATAAAAACCTTTAATGTTTTTACTAGTTTTATTTCACTTAAATATCAATCACACACTCTGTGTGTCAAAGCATAAAGACGGTCTTTATAGGAAGATGATGGGGAGTATTATTTTTTTCTTTATTTATATATGTATATATATATATATATATATATATATATATATATATATATATATATATATATATATATATATATATATATAATATATATATATATTCTTTTTTTTTTATTTATATATATATATATATATATGTTTTTATATATATATATTTTCCATATGATCTGACTGTTGTCGAAGATGGACGGATTAAAAATAGGAGGGAGAAAAAAAGACAAGAAACTGAAGAACAACGGGGAAGAAAACTGAAGGCTGAAAGAACTTCTAACTAAGTTCTAAATACCTTTCAGAATTCAAGATGAGAAAGCTTTTGGAATGAGGACCTGACCAGATTATTATAACAAGGAATTTTACAAAAATTTAATTTGTCCGTTTTAAAAAAATTTAAAGAAAGAAGCATAATATTTTATATTTTGATAAAATTTATCGGAGGAGTTGCAAAATTTTCGGCAAGATTTCTTTTCATATATTTTAATAACCATTTAAAAATATCATAATTTATCTAAAATATAAACGGAGGAGTGATAATATTAATCGGCTTAGTTCTTTTGGATTATTTAATTTGAAGATTAAATTTGGATTGTAAAGTTAATATACTAATTGCAACTAAATTAATCTGGCCAGAGGAGTTTGGATATAGCGACACATCGGATTATATGAAGAGAGACCTCTTCGCTTGACTACTAATTGCAATCAGTTATGTCAATAATAATAATATTATATAGGGCGACAGGGCTAGCAACCCGGCTCTTTGATTTTTGCTTGCAGAACTCCTGGACCAGCATTGGAATCTTATGCGCCTAGAAACACTATCTTTTGGAGACCTCTGGGAAAACAAATTTTGAGTCCAAATGGAAGCAGATGCTAGCTCCACTGAAAGGGTGTAACCCTACCTGAGTGTATATCTCAAGGACTAACATCGGAAACCATTGAGCCGAGAAATGGTTTCCTAGAGTGCTCCAGGATGAAGAGTTTCGGGGCCAGAAGGAAGAAGATGCTGGTCCAACTGACGGGTGGAAAGCCTACCCGGAAAGAAGGTAAATATATATATATATATATATATATATATATATATATATATATATATATATATATATATATATATATATATATATATATATATATATATATATATCTTTAACTATATATATATAATATAACCTTAACTTATATATATATATATAGTAAAAAATATATATATATATATATATATATATATATATATATATATATATATATATATATATATATATATATATATATATATATATATATATATATATATATATATATATATATATATATATAATTAATGGGGAGTATTATTTTCTTTCCTTATTTTTTATTATATATATATATATATATATATATATATATATATATATATATATATATATATATATATATATATATATATATATATATCCTGCTGTGATAACTAAAACTTTGGAGGATGGGGGGGGTGTATGGAGTGGAGGAAAGACTGAGGAGAGCAATAAAAAGCTTGTATAATGTTTGTGAGTGTAAAATGAGAACTGGATGTAAAAATGAGAAATTGCTTGAGGAGGGGACGGGAGTGAAACAGGGCAGTGTCATATCTCCTTTACTCTTTATAGCTTACATGGATGTAGTAATCAGAAAGGTTAAAGAGGAATTTCTGAATCTGGATGGTAAAATAATGGTGTACGCGGACGATTTGACATGTTAAAGTGGGGAGGAAGGGGTAATGAGAAGACTTATAGAAAGTTTTCCAGAAATTTGAGGGAGGTTGGTTTAAAGATGAATACGGAAAAGACGGTGATAATGAGAGTGGATAGAGAGGATGAGGGAGAATTGGAGATCGTCATTGATGATGAAAGGTTGAGAAATGTGGATCAATTTGTGTACCTGGGTGGAGTATTTACAAGCAAGGGAGAATGTGTACGGGAAGTGAAGGCAAGAATGGAAAAAAACGGAAGAGCTATGAGAGCGTTATATCCAATTATGAAAGATCGGGTAATGGACATAAAAGTCAAAAATATAATATTTGATAGCATACTGGTATCCACATTGACATATGGAGCAGAAACGTGGAGTATTACAAAAAAGGAGGAAAAAGATCGAAGCCGCTAAAATAAAGGTGTTGAGGACGATAGTTGGAAAAACGAGAAGAGATAGAGTAAGAAACGAGTGGGTTAGGGAGAGAGTTGGTGTGGTGTCTGTGTTAAATAGGATATATTCGGGGAAACTGAGATGATGGGGGCATATAGTATGGATGCCGGGAGAATGAGTCGCGAGTAGAAGGTGGAGGTGGATAGTGGATTGAGTAAGGCCGAGAAGAAGACCGAAGGGAAGATGGAAAGATAGCATGGAGAGAGCCCTGAGAAGACATGGACTGCTCGTGATGCGTCAGCTGATGGAGGGTAGTGTACTTTTGGAAAGGACTGCGTGGAAATCGATGATGTCTCCGCTGACAGGCCGTAGGCCTCCTTGAGGGAAGACGTAAGACGTAAGTAATATATATATATATATATATATATATATATATATATATATATATATATATATATATATATATATATATATATATATATATATATATATATATATATATATATATATATATATACAGTAGCACCTCGCAATAACTGCTACTCGCTTAACGGCGTTTCGCAATAACGGCGCTCTTAACTACTCAATGTTGTGCGGAAGGAAACGAGTGAACAGACGCTATCGCCAAACTGCGTTGCAACGTATTGCGATGCATGCCGTCAGATTGTTTACAGTCTTCGTGCATTCTGCTTCTATCTCTCAGTTTTCCAAACTTTATACTGTATAATAAATTTATTAAGTTAAAAAATGGTCTCTATATCTAGTTATAAGAAAATTCGCAAACGTCTTATATTAAATGAGAAACTAGAAACAATAAAGTTAAGTGAGCTTTGAAAGATCGTCAGAAGTTAATGCTGTCATCATAAATGCCATTGCATGTTATTAGCAACTTCTACTCAAGAAGAAGAGGCACTCTATGAGAAAGACTTCTTTGTTGTCATTCTTCAATAGAGCACCATTGAAACCTTCCACTAAAATGTTTGGCCTGCCATCAACTTCAGATTCTACACCAACAACATCACCATCACCATCTGCAAAGCGAAGGCGGTTGTTTGTAGATTCAGGTGATGAAGATTCGCTATTGTACGGTTGGACGAAGAAGTGGCATCCTCAAAATTAAAATATTTGTATTAAAAATTTTATATTTTTTATTTCTTTTTCAGTTGTAAATCATGTACTGTATGTACTAAATATATATTTCGAGGCAAGCATTGTGTAAATTTCAGTTTTTATCATTATTTTAAAGTTAGTGTTATTGCACACTTTATATATATTAGTACATAGTACGTATTTTGCCTGCAGACACTCACGAGTCTCAAAAAATGCCCTAATTCACTTACCGGCGTTTTTCACTTAACGGCGAGGGTCCGGTCCCAATTACACTCGTAATTCAAGGTACTAATGTATATATATATATATATATATATATATATATATATATATATATATATATATATATATATATATATATATATATATATATATATATATATTTTTCTTCTTTCTAACTGTAACTTATCTATATATATATATGTACTCTAACTCTCTTGACCCTCTATCTCTGCGACGTGACGTTCGGCGCACTATCTCTTTCAATAATTTTCTGGCGGTAGACAGAGGAGTTGGCCACTCTCATTCCACCTCCATTGCGTCGCCCTCGCAGTACAAGGGTGCCTTGCTCTCGGATGAATTTTGTATTGAGGACCCCAGACTTGTTCGTTGTGGTGCCTCTTTCTTTCCTGCTACTTCTGTTCTGTGGAACTCCTTGCCTTCTTCTGTTTTTCCAACTATATTTAATCTTCCTCTCTTTAAAGCCCACGTCTGCGCTCACCTGAGAGATTTGCCTTAGGCTAGGGATGGTTTTTAATGTTTTATTTTCCGCCCCCTCCTTGAAAAGGGCTCGGCCCGTGAGTAGTGGTTAACTTTAATATATATATATATATATATATATATATATATATATTTATATACATATATATATATATATATATATATATATATATAATTAACAAAGATATATATATATATATATATTTATATATATATAACTATATATATATATATATATATATATATATATATATATATATATATATATATATATATATATATATATATATATATATATATATATATGCTCATCTGCGTAATACGACTATATATATATATATATATATATATATTGTAGCTAAAATGCAATCAGGTTCAGACATTTAATAAGCATGGTTGTGTATAAGTTTATGTTCCATAGTTCAGCTAC
>JABUQX010043267.1:30000-55000 GCA_015478945.1 Trachelipus rathkii
CCTGATCGTATGTAATATAATTTTATTAAAAACATTTTTTATTTAAAAAAAAATATTATAATTCACTTTCTTAATAAATTTTAAAATAATTTCTTTTTGAACTGCCTTAGCATATGCACTATAAATTTATCCAAAACAATTTTCTTAAAAATAAAACTTCTTCAATAAAATCCTCCTTTAGCGATCTCTTAAGATCCAATTTTATTACTTTTTAAAGCAGAAAATAAGCTCTCAATATTCACTTGACTAGGATGGAAAGCTGTAATTGTGAAAGCCGCATCTTGAAAAATTTTAGGATAGTAGGGGAATCCTCTTTAATTAACTGTTAATTTTGATTTCCGGTTGATTTGTATTATTTCATCTAATGCCTTGTGGAATTCTAAATTGTATATTTCTAGAGGATTTTTAGGTTAAAGGTCTTTTACTGGTAGATTGTCTTTTTTCAGTCCCTTTTCTGCATGCTCCAATTGGTCTAAATTTTACACTCTTCATCTGACAAGATACAAGGGAGGATTCCTGAAACTGCTGAACTATCTGACTCCGACCCAGATTTCTCGATAGTATTATTCCTCTTAAGTCCTAGTTCACAAAGAACATTCCTAGCTTCAGTTCTGAGTTCTGAGAAAGACACTGAACTGTGGACCAACAAGATGGCCGACAAAATATTTTGTTTCAGTTAACATTCTTCCCTTCTTTCTATTGAATTTATGTCATTTGATAAAATCCATTCTCTATAAAAAAAATTCTGCAGTCAAGACTTCTGATTGAATATTTTTGAGTGTTTCGATTTGTTCCCACTAACTATCGGAGAGAGAAAGTTCAGGAGTACCGGCAAGCATCATACTAATATGGTCTTTTAGTTGCAAAAGCTTTTCGAGCAATAAGACATGTACTTCTCAATCTTGTCTCTTGATCTAAGATTGAAACTTTTCCAGCTTGACGCTTTAGAACTTCCATTAATATTGGGATTCGCGTTGCTTTTGCTGTTTGTTTCGCCTTGCTTATAAGATTTACTGCATGAGTATTGCGGAGACAATCACGCGCTGCTAACATAAAGTATGAACTCCACACCTCATGTGTGAAATGTTAATGTCATCGGAACATAGTCTTATCATAGTTTTATCAAGTTCATTCTGAAAACAACTATTACTTCTTCGTTTTGAAATTCAATAAAATCAATATCACATTTACCAGCTTCCTGTTCCTCATTCTCATTGTCCTTATTTAATTTTTCAATTGTACTGATCATGTTTGATGCGCTATCCGTAACTAAGCTAGATACTTGCCTATTATTATTTCAAATTCTTTTAAAACGTCAATAACAAGTTATCGGATATATTAGCTGAAATGTTGCGATTTGGTATCTCTTACTGCTAACATATTATTAATATTGCTTTTATCTACGTTCACATATCTAATATTAATAGCAAAATAATTTAGCTTTGCCTTGTGCAAGCATCCATTTTTAAATGCAAGAAGCGTCCCTTTAAGAAATTTTTATTTTTTTGCTTAACCGCTTCTTCTAGAACTTTTTTTCGAATATTTTCCCAGTCTAAAGGAACTTCCAGTTTCGAAGTCATGTCTCTACATAGTGCTTTAAATCCTGCTCTTGCAAAAAAATCCTAATGGGTCACTATCTTTAACAACCATTATAATCAATTATAGTTTAAATTTTTCATTTAACATAGACAGAACAAGTTTTTAACAATTGAAAGAAGTATCCACTTTAGTATGAGTTTTCAAAAATAAAGGTTCATCCTGAACAGCTTTTTCTTCACCTTTCTTTTTAACAATTGCAGCAATATTTGGATGAGAGCGTTTTAAATGTCGCATTTATTTAAAGGATCCAGTAGATGTATTGTGGCCCCCGTGAGTAACTGGTGGTTTGGTAAACTCTTTAAATCATGATAGAACTGACTGTTTCCCATTAGCTGTGTTAACTATTTCATAATTGACAAATGTAAGTACTTTTATCTTCAGAGAGAATAAAATGTTCAAGTACATGAGGTGTTTTCGATTTTGGTTTAGTTGACATGATTTTTCTATGGATAATAAACTTAATTAATTAAAGTCCCCTATAGAAGTATAAAACCTTTTTTAGTTATGAACAATAAATAAACATAAGCATATTTCTGAAAAAAAGAGAATATATATATATATATATATATATATATATATATATATATATATATATATATATATATATATATATATATATATATATATATATATATATATATAAATCTTTATCAGAAAAACACTTTTAATCAATGTCCCAAACTATAGAACTATCTAAGGATTGGAGGTGATCTTCTCAATTAAAGATATATATATATATATATATATATATATATATATATATATATATATATATATAAAAAATATAAATATATATATATATATATATATATATATATATATATATATATATATATATATATATATATATATATATATAACCTGTAGTAATAAAATAATTACTTAATTTTGTACGTGCCGGAGCCGGAGCAGCGTCTTTTTTTGCGGCTCCGACTCCGGCTCCAGCTCCAAGTCCCTCAAATTTACCGTCTCCGACTCCGGCTTCGGCTCCGACACCCAAAGATTTCGCCCCGGCTCCGGCTCCGGCTCCGGCTCCAGCCCCTCAAAAAATTTCGCCTCCGGCTCCGGCTCCGCTCCACCCAAAACCTTGCGGCTCCACGGCTCCGGCTCGGCTCCGGCTCCGGCTCCGCAGCCCTGTATATATATATATATATATAGCATATATATATATATATATATATATATATATATATATATATATATATATATATATATATATATATATATATATATATATATATATATATATATATTATATATATATATATTAACTCGTTGTCGTCAAAATCGATTTTCTTGCACATCTAGGGTTTTGTTCACGCCTATGAGGGTATTCAGAAAATTAAATTAAAAATTTTTCCATGAGGCCTAAGTGCTCCCTTTTTGACCTCAAAAATCGGAAAAATTGGTCAAAAATTGCTATTCATATAGTTCCCTATAGTTCTGTTGCTATTTGTTCTGAATTGTTCAATGAACAATTTAGGGAATAAATGAACATTGAACAATGTTCATTTATTCTCTAAATTATTTATTTATTTTTACATTTCAGGTACTAGCATGAGTCAAATGATAACATAGGAGGCAACAGGTCATGTTGTGTTTGGCCCCCCTCTGCAAGAATTCCCAACCATTAAACTTCCCACGCATCTCCAGATTGCAAGACATTTTCTTTTCCTAAAGGAACATAAGTATTCCAGCAATAAGGATGTCATTCTCAAGTTAAGTGAGGCTCTTGTTGACCTGTGGATTCGAACTAGGATTCCATCACAGACACATAAAAACGTTAAAACAAAGCTGATGAGACTGATGGATGAAGGATTTGAAGCATCAAAGCATGGTGTTAGTGCGGAGAAAAGCAAGCAGTTTTTGGACAGTTTGAATGAATTGTTTGACATTGCTGCATGTCAATGCAAGGATCTGCTTGCATGTAACTACGCTAAAGAACTGAAATTTCCAGCACGAGAAAGAGACTTTTTAGTTGACCAAAATATAGTTCGGAGAATGCAAATTGGCAGAGTAGACAAAACTGTAACTGAAATGATGAACAGGAGTTCTGCAAGAAAGTCTTGTATGGATGAAAGAGTAGCTGATGAGAAGAAAAGAAGAATCGAGTAGAAATGCCCCGTGTTGTCTGCAGACACTACTGCCATTGAAGATTCAGCTTCGTCACCTGATCGTGAGGGGACAGAAATTATACCTGACGATGATTTCGTTACTCTTTGTGTTTCCTGGAATACATCACAAATCCCTACCATTACACTAAAGGCAGAGAGGTATGGAGAGTCCAACAGAGCAGCAGCAGCTATAGATACATCAGCACTAGTTGGCTATGGTGATGTCAGTGCAGATGACAAGACCAATATTATAGATCGTAAGAAAATCTGGAGATCACGAGAAAAGCTAAGAAAATGCCTGACGAAAACAACACAGGAAGAGTAATTGGGAAAAGTTGCAGTGTTTTTTGATGGCAAGAAAGACAACACCGTGATTAAGCAAAAGAAAGGCAGTAAGTGGTACAGCTTTAAAAAGGTAGAAGATCACTATGTTGTGGTTGGTGAACTTGGAACTGTCTACCTTCAACACATTGCTGTGAACAAAGGGACAGGTGAGACTATTGCAGATGTGCTGCATGGATTATTATCAGATAGGGGAATCGTTGACAGCATAATTGCAGTTGGAGAACACTGGACCTAAAGGTGGAGCAATTCATTTCATAGAGCAGCAGCTAGATAGACCTCTGCAGTGGTTCATTTGCAGTCTGCATTGAATGAGCTCCCTCTGAGCCATCTGTGTAAAAAGATCATAGGTCCCAGTGAGAGTCCCACTCAGTGAAAATGACCTGTTGGCAAAGCTCTAACTACATGTGAGACCCTTCCACTTGCAGTCTTCCAAAACATCTCAAAAGATTATCCACTACCTGATGTTGACATAGACGACATTAGTAGAGATCAGGGATATCTCTACAGAATTGTAAGAGCTATAAGAAAAGGTGTTGTTACTGAGGACCTAATGCGTGAAAAACCTGGAATTATGTCACCTGGCAAGGTGGGTTACTACTGCTAGTAGAATTTGTCGCCACTACATAGCAACAACACAACCTACTGGAGAACTGCAGTCATTAATGAAGTTTGTTGTGGTTTGTTATGAATCAACGTGGTTTCGAATAAAATGCAAACCCAGATGCACTGATGGTCCAAAGCATTTGCTGCAACAGATCAAAATCCAAAGACAGCTGTCATCAGACATTGCTAGTATAACATTGCCTGTCATCAAAAAAACGGTTACCGGGCTCACCAAGAAAATATGCTACAGGCAGTGTTAGCAAACGATGATGGAAGAAAACAGAAAGGATGCTATCGATACAATTAATGCAATACGGCAACAACCAGATGCAAGTCAACATTATATCAGAGAATTTCGTCCACCTCATATCGCTGACATTTGTCAAACACTGAAAGACCTACTGCCTCCTATAGATCAGTGCAGGTTTGAGCCATCTATGACACGAAAACTGTCTGATGATTAGCTTAATAACTCTATGCAACATCCTTATCGTATCACCATACCGTGTCACTAACAGGGAGTGGAAAGATGTGTAAAACTGTTGACTGAAACATTTGGCATGGTTCGTGGAGCAGATGCAAGAGATGGATACATTCATGCAGTATTAAAATCAAGGCAATTTATGCCATTATATGAATCAAAACAGGACTTTTCGGCACCAACATTAGACTAAAGGCGATAGAACACTATGTTTGTAATTTTTGTAGTAACTATTATTTGAAAATTTACCGTAAATGATTAGTAATATATATCGTTTCATTAACAGATTTTCGTTAACTTTAAGGTAAAAAAGGGAACACTTCCTGGACAGATAGAACATTTTCGATCACATTTTTGAAAAGAGCACGTTTGTGTGAACAAAAACTAAATGTGCATCTTTAATTTCAAACATTTCACGATTACGATAGGGCTAATATATATATATATATATATATATATATATATATATATATATATATATATATATATATATATATATATATATATATATATATATATATATATATATATAAATTAAATTTAACCTCTGCACTTTATATTATTAACGAATATAATACTTAAAAATTTTAGTGTCTAAAAAATTTCGGGGGGGCCATGGCACCCCTGGCCCCTCCCTAATTACGCCACTGTATATATCCCGTATATATATATATATATATATATATATATATATATATATATATATATATATATAAAAATATATATATATATATATATAGATATATATATATATATATATATATATATATATATATATATATATATATATATATATATAATATATATATATATATATATATATAACTCATATATACCCATATAAATAACCAATATATATATATACATATATATATATATATATATATATATATATATATATATATATATGAAAAAATGCTTAGAAGGAGAAGAAGCCTCGAAATAAAGCTATACTTAGAAAGTTTCCTACACGGACAACCATAAGCACCCATCTTAATAAAGTTTGGCTATTACATTACCTGATATGTTTTAATACAGTTCTTATAATGAATTGTATCAATCAGGGCTGCGGAGTCGTAAAATAATATTTTCGATTCCGACTCCGACTACGACTCCTAGAATTCAAATTTGGATTTTCGACTCCGACTCCGACTCCGACTCCGACTCCACTTAAACAAAAAATTTCGACTCCGACTCCGACTCCAGCGATCAAATTCAAAATTTCTACTCTGACTCAGCTTAGAGCTTACAGAGTTACAGTAAAAAAAAAAAATTGTTACAACTATTTTTATTATTTATTTTTTTTTTTGGTTGCTTTTGAGAATAAAAAAATATACCACTTTTTCAATGAACCTAATCTCCGAATGCTTACGGTAAAGTACCGTAAAGACATAAAGATGCAGGTGCAACACATGACAAATATAATTCAGTTTCGGAAACAAATGTATAACGTAATTATAATGCAAATTATTTTTATTTTTATTATAAACAGCAGTGCGCTTTTTTCTATTCTTTTTTTTTTCTTTTTTTTTTGACCAATGTTAAAGCGAATAGTAGTTATAATAATAATAATAATAATAATAATAATAATAATAATAATAATAATAATAATAATAATAATAATAATAATAATAATAATAATAATAATAATAATAATAATAATAATAATAATAATAATAATATAGGAATTCAACATCAGCCTTTGATTTTATAAAAGTTTTTGATTTTATTTCCAATGTTCTAAATAATTATTTTTGTACATAATATATGTCGACGTACAGTCTGACTCAGGGCATATCAACATCGCTACAGTCCTAGTAAAATCTTTGAGCATTTCAACAAAATTTTGATTTCAACACGGCACATGGTCAATCAGTTATAGATTTTATTTCTAAACACTTCACAATATTATACGGATCGTGTGAAGAGGCCTTCTACATCAAAACACACAGACCAGACATTAACATAAAAATTAATGTATTATCTGTCAGACTCAATATCATTTGATTTACTTATTATATATCAATTTAAAGACTCATTCGCTTACAAGAAATAATCCACTGAAGATGTCTCAAGTATAGAGACGAAACGCGTCGGGAAATCTATGTAAATATATCTTCTTCTCCTGTAAATTATTTTCAAAGATTATTTAAGGAAATTAAATTATGTACTAAAATAAATAATAATAATAATAATAATAATAATAATAATAATAATAATAATAATAATAATAATAATAATAATAATAATAATAATAATAATAATAATAATAATAATAATAATAATAATAATAATAATAATAATAATAATAATAATCTTTAGTTTAAGACAGATTGCAGAGAAGACATGGGAATTCAATGTTGGGGTGAGTGTGGCCTTCGTGGATTTGCAAAAGGCCTTTGATTCAGTGCCTAGAGATAGGTTGTGGAGATGTCTAGAAGAAGAATATGGAGTTACGGGGAGAATGCTCAATGCAATTAAGAGCTTGTACGAGGTGTGTAAGTGCAAGGTGAGGACTGGACATGAAAATGATAAGTGGTTTCAAGTGAGAACAGGGGTGAAGCAGGGAAGTGTGTTATCGCCCCTGTTGTTCATTGCATATTTAGATAAGGTTATAAATAATTTTAAAGCGGGATGGAATAAAAATGATGAATGGGGTATTTTGGCATACGCCGACGATATCGCTTTCTGGAGCGTGAAGGAGGAAGACATGGCAGAGGGACTGGAAAGGTGGAATATGTGTTTCGAAGAGGGAGGCCTGAAAATGAATAAGGAGAAGACGGTGTTTATGGGAATAAATAGAGAGAGATAGAGAAGATTTAAATATCCAGATAGATGGCAGCAACATAAAAGATTTAGAAAGTTTTAAGTATTTAGGAAGTGTGTTCGAAAACAGGGAATGAGTTGGGAAAGATATCGCCGAAAGGATAGAAAAATACGGAAGAAGCGTGAGCGTTTTCTATCCTTTGCTGAAGAATCAGAATGTGCCCCTGCAGGCGAAAAAAATCATTTTTGATAATGTTTTGACCCCATATTGATGTATGGTGCGGAGAGTTGGACGACCAACGTATCCACAAGAAGCAGAATACAAGCAGCGGAGATGAGGCCTTTGAGGGTAATGCTGGGAAAGACCAGAAGAGATAGAGTGAGAAATGAACATATACAAGAGAGAGCAGGGGTATGTGAGATGCGAAATAAGATAGAAAAGGCACAACTGAGGTGGCTGGGACATCTAGAGAGGATGGGGGAGGAGAGAGTGGCGAAAAGGTCTTGGGAGTGGAGACCCGGATTCAGGAGAAGAGGGGAGGCCGAGAAAGAAGGTGGAGAGATGATAGAAGAGGTACTGGAGGCATAACTTCCCGGAGAACATCATGGAATTGAAGAGGTGGAGACTTCGAAGATAGAGACGGATGGAGGATGAGACTTCACACACTGACAGGCAGATAAATGCCTTCCTGGGAGTTGAAGAAGAAGAAGAAAAAGAAGATAATAATAATAATAATAGTAACAGTAAAATATTTTTTTGTTTCAGCTATATATTTTTTTTTTATCATTGTGGTCATTGTTCGAAGGATTACAGAAGTTACGCTGTGTATTAATTTAATTGCAAAGAAGTAGGATGTAATTTCTCTTATGTGGGATACACAACTAACACTTTAAGAACCCGAATTATCCAACACAGGTATAAACCCAGTAAAATAATAGAGACATTACTGACAGATCACACAAATCCTTCTACAGTTGAAATTGCTAGTTGTTTTAAAATTTTATTTCAAGTTGGTAATTTCAACTATCTTCGTATAGCAGAATCTCTTTTTATTAAAAAACTTAAGCCGGGCACCAATGTGGAATTTAATGAAATGAATGAATGCTTGAATGTTTTTTGAATATTTGTGTTTTGCAGGTACACTTAGTATCCATAATAATAGCTGTATTTGCAAAATAATTAAGCTTTTTCGATTTTTCATAAAAATTAATTTTTAAACTTCACAATTAATGTAAAATTATTTTAGTTTTTTATATTTAGAAATTTATTTTTGTAAGCTGCATTATAAATAATAGTTAGTTAACCGTGATCATGCCTGAAGTATACAGGCGAAATATTGGTATAATATTAAAAGTTTTAACTTCTTTTTATTCTCGAATAGTCCCTACTAAAATTTCTTCTGAAAATAAAGAACTATTTAGAAGAATTGAAAAAGCTTGTAAAAAGTACATTAAAATTGACGCTGATCTAAATTTTCTTAAAATAATAATAAAAATAATAATAACAATAATAATAATAATAATAATAATAATAATAATAATAATAATAATAATAATAATAATAATAATAATAAAAATAATAATAATAATAATAATAATAATAATAATAATAATAATAAAAAATAATAATAATAATAATAATAATAATAATAATAATAATAATAATAATAATAATAATAATAATAATAATAATAATAATAATAATAATAATAATAATAATAAAAATAATAATAATAATAATAATAATAATAATAATAATAATAATAATAATAATAATAATAATAATAATAATAATAATAATAATAATAATAATAATAATAATAATAATAATAATAATAATAATAATAATAATAATAATAGTTCTATAAATTTTCGACACCGACTACGACTCCGACTCCACTTACACAGGAATTTTCGACTCCGACTCCGACTCCGACTCCAATTGCACAGAATTTTCGACTCCGACTCCTGGAAAATTCCACGACTCCACGACTCCGACTCCGACTCCGAATCCGCAGCCCTGGTATCAATACATACTTTTCATGACAAACGTGTACTCTAGATACTTATGGCTAAAAGTTTTAAAAGATAAAAGATCAAAGACTGTGGCTGAGACTGTTAGAAAAATTATAAAGGAGGGTAATAGATACCCTCGTATCATGTGGGCAGATAAGGGTTCTGAATTTTTAGGTAGAGAGTTTCAAGAAATTATTATAGAGTATGATATAGGTTATTATAATACATTCTCTGTAAATAAAGCTGTCATAGTTGAAAGAGTACAAAAAACTGTGAAAGAAAAAAGCATAGGTACTTCACCAAGAAGAATACTTATGAATTCATTGATATACTACTGGATTTGAAGTACTCCTATAACAGTTCTTTTCATAAAACCATTAAGACTTCTCCAATAGAATTGTTAAAGACAAAACCTACGGCTCTTCCGCCGTACAGCCTGTAAACTCAAAGATAATACATGAATTAATGTGAATGATTATGTAAGAGTATCTAGAGCGGACGAGCGTTTAAGAAAAGGAAATGCGATTGAATGGTTTAGAGAAGTTTTTAGGGTAGATACCATTAGAGAATTTCCTAATGACGGGCTAAAATTATACTATCTGAAGATTTAGATGACGAAATAATAAAAGTAGGATTCTATAATCAAGAAATACAGAGAATACGGTTTGATTCCGAGAGTAATGTATGTAAAATAGAGAAGATTAAAGAATGCAAAGGAAAGGGTAAGCAGTACCTTGTGAAATGGGTGGGTACCCTGATAAGTTTAATTCATATATAAAAACTACCGACATTTAATGAACATTGAACATTTGTTATCGTAATCATGGAGAGTGAAGATTATTTCTATTTAAATATATCTTCATCGTTGCCTTTGGACCTAAATCCTGAAAATAAAGTTTCAGATTTTAATCCAGGGTTAATGAATCCTATTCAGCTTGAATGTGGAAAGTAAGAAGTAGGATTGTGAGAGATGATATAAGATGCAAACATAGAGAGTGTACCAGCTGCACGACATTGGATTATGGTTTATAGAGGTGTAGATTGGGTTAAAAATATATTAAAAATAGAAAATAATTAAGACTTAAAAATCTTAACGCAAAATGGCAAAGCCGACGAAAACAAACTTTTTGAAAACTTTTTTTTAACGTTAATAGGTAAGTCTTATGGTTTTTGTTGTTGCTGATTACATATCTGACCTCAGCTTTCTTCTATCATCCACAGTTTCGTCACAGTGGGACTTCGTTACAAACTAGAAAATTAGAGGAATATACTATAGGAATGTAAAATAAAATAGTGTTACAATATGCAGAAACCTTCTAATTAATTCTAAACATGCAAATAAAGTAAAATGGTGTTACAATATGTAGAAACATTTTAATTACTTTTAAACATGAAAATACCTTTTTATCAAGCAGGCTTATATGAGTTTATTTCTTTATATTTTATTTCCCTCTTCTCCCTGAAGCTTGTGGTATTGGATTTACTCCTGTGAGTTGCTTGCTGCAAACCCGGTGAAGTGACAAGCAATAGTCTCCCATTATAGTGGTATTCCAGCGGCCTTGATACCTTATTTCCATCACTTTGATATCCTGATGGAAACGTTCATCCTGCCCCTCACTGACATCCCCAGAAAGGCTCATCAAACTTCCTAATTCCTTGAACTTATCCAGCATGTTGGCTACAATAAAAATATAGTGTGGGTTCTTTTTGTTTCCCAATAGCTTTTTGCAACCTGCTTTAATACTACCCAAGGCTCCCTCTCACTGACTCTCATTTTTGATTCCAAGTTGGAATCGAACAATAATTTCAGGATATCAGGTCTAACAAACACGCCTTTTTTCAATTTTGTTTCTGATAAATGAGGATACTTCTAGCAGAGATACATGAAACATGCCCATCTTTGGATAGAACTATCAAACTGTTTCATTAGGCCTAATTTTTTGTGTAGAATAGGCAGCAGAATGTGTTCTGGATGCACGAGGTTCTTGCGCAGAAAGTTCTTTTCTCAAAGCTTTAAAACTTTTCTTGCAGGCCAGTTTTTTCTTGACCAATGTTGATCCCTCGCCCTATTATTCCATTCACATAAGAAACATGGCAATTTTTTAAACCCTTTTTCTGGCTAAGGAGCATCCATAACACCTTCAAATCGCCACATATCTTCCAACCATGAGCAGAATAGTTTCTTTTATTTAAAACTATATCTTAACAACTTTCCTTCATATCTACAGAATGAGCAGCTGGTAATGATGCATAGGTGTTACAATTGTTTAATAAAACAGCCTTTAAACAATTTTAGTGGAGTCTATGAAAAGCCTCCATTCCTCAATTTTATAGTCTATTCGTCAGACCGGCAATATCTGAGCAGAATACTACTTCATCAGCTCGTTTAAAATATTGAGAAAGTTGCTGCTATCTTCTCCAATATTCAAGAATGTTGATTCCTTTTATCAACAGGTTCTTTCCTTGAGTCTGGAGGCAAGCAGTTCAGCTTTCTCTTGTGTTGAACCCAAATCCCTTACCAAATCATTTAGCTCGTTTTGAGTAAACGACTTTGGTAATTACATTTTCTGTAGTACATATATCCTCTTCATCAGCTTGCTCATGTTCTTCAGACTTCGTATCACTAGACATTTCCAGTGTAACATCATCAAAAAACCTCTGGTGGTGTTGGCAGTGGAAGATCTAGATCATGGCCTACTAGCCGAATGGCAGACGGTAGGTTAGGGTGCACTCTTACGTTTTTATTTTTTGAGTTGTAACCGGCTACATCAACGCTACAAAAGCAACAATCATTAGAATGGTTTCTTGACTCCCTCCATATCATTGGAACATCAAATTTAAAGTGCTTTTTCTCCCTTTTTGACCATTTCCTAAGATCTTCAACATAGTCATAGCCTACCTTATTTGGCGCCCAAGACTTATCCTGATCACCGAGTTCCGTTCCCAAAAATAATAGATAGGCTTTCTTAATGAACCCTGTAATGTCTCTTTGATGTTTCTTAACCACAAACTCAACAAATATAGCAAAAACTATCAGGAGAGTCTTTACAACCACGGCTAGCCATTGTACTCAACATAAGCACTAAAATGTGGGAAACGTAGATAGCGATGACGTCACGACGCTTCAGCTACAAACAAACGAAAAAGAAGAAGACGAAGAATCCATAGTTTATATAAAAACGATGAATTTGCTAACAATTTTTAAAAATATTTAGTTGTGAATTGTAAAAAAAATGGTGGGTGATACAGATTTTTTTACTGTCATATTCTCATTCAGCCGACTAAAAACCATACGAATAAGACAAATTTATTCAAAAAGTTTTTTCATCGTCGGTCGTCTGTTATTTTTACGGAAAATTTAACCTGAGACTGGGATATTATAAAACAGTCCCTGATATTTATAGTTATTTAAACACTCGATTTGCAACAAGTAAAATTTGTCAAGATTTAATATTTATCACTATTAATCCTATTAATGAAAATAGGGTGCTAATCATCTTAAGATCTACAGTGGGAGTAAATTTGAAAGACCCTGACATATTTATCTTCCAGTTATCAGGCTGCTTCCAAAAGCGTATTTATAAACGTGATGAGGTGATGGAAAATGCTAACGACATTGCAGCGATTATAAAACGTTACATGGTTACTAAAGAGGAGCATACATACCAATATGTTGTACCGCGTGAAAAAGCTCACTCGCTAAATTATGTGAGCCCCCCCTCAGAGATGTTTTAAGAAAAGGGATGGAATATATTTACACAGATATAGATCAACATCAATAAGTAGGAAACACTAAAGCCCCATTATTAAGAGTGGTACATATCCCTAAATAGAATAGAGTTATAACTTCAAGGAATCAAAGTTACTAAAGGGTTATGGGTTAGGTTAGGAGAATTTTCTGCTAAATTATTGAGAAGCACTTTACCTCTGTTTAAAAAAGGCGGTGAATATATTGTTACAAACGCTGATTGAACAGGCATAAACACTACATATGACATCGCATCAGAGTTTAATAATCATGATTCCTTAAAAGTACTTTCAGCATATGTTTCTGATGAAATGTTGGATGATGTTAAAAGGAAAATAAGGTTCAAGATGATGGGTTAAGGTAAAGGACGTAAGAAAATAGGTGTAAAAAAAAGCAAATTTGAAAGACCCTGACATGTTTATCTTTCAAAGATTTGACTGGCTCCGAAAGTGTATTTATGAACGTGGTGAGGTGATGGACCATTCTAACGATGTTGCAGCGATTCTAAAACGTTATATTGTTACCAAAGAGGAGCATACATAGCAGTATGTTGTACCGCGTAAAAAAATTCATTCGCTAAATTATATGTTCACGCCTTCAGAGATGTTACAAGAATATGAGATGGCAAATATTTACACAGATATAGTTGAACATCAATATGTATGGAACACTAAAGCCCCATTATAATTGTGGTACATTTCAATAAAAAGAGTAAAGCTATAACTTTCCGTAAAATTCGTTATCTGCCTCTGAATAGACCATAATTTGGTTATATTCGAATGGAAATAAAGGATATGGAAGGGAATGCATTCCCATTTACTATAAAAAACCTTGCTGGGTAAGGTTCAGGACTATTTTATAAGAAAAGTTGAAATTTTTTCTTCTGTAATCAGAACCTGTATTCAAGAAATTTATCAAAGTTTAAGTTTATTTATAAATATAAATTGTGAAATAAACTATATTCATTCACTCACTTACCCTAAAGATAGTGTAAGAAAGAAACTCCCTTAAAAATTTAAGAGTTTTCAGGTGATCAAAATTACAAAGATGTAAAGAGTTTTCATGTGATCAAAATTTCAAAGGTGTTATGGGTTAGGTGGATTTTCAGCTAAATTAATGAGAAGCTCTTTACCTTAGGTTAGGAGAGGCGATAAAGCGATAAATGCTGATCGAGCACACATAAAAACTAAATATAATATCGCATCAGAGTTTAATCCTCGTGATTCCTTAAAAAGACGTATAACAATTGCTTCTGATGAATTGTTGGATGATGTTAAACGGATAATAAGGCGCAGGATGACGGGTAAAAGTAAAGACCGTAAGAAAATGGGTGTAAAGAGAAAAAGTAAATTTGAAAGACTCTGACATGTTTATTTTCCAAAGATCAGACTGGTTCTGAAATTATATTTATGAGCGTGATGAGGTAATGGACTATGCTAACGAAAATGCAACGATTCTAAAACGTTACTTGGGTATAAAGAGGAGCATACATCCCAGTATATTTTGCGCGTGAAAAAGACCACTCGCTAAATTATGTGTGCACGCCCTCAGAGATGTTGCAAGAATGTGGAATGGAATATATTTACACAGATATAGTTGAACATCAATATGTAGGGAACACTAAAACCAAATTATTAAGAGTGGTTCTTTTCCCTAAAGATGGTAGTTTTAACTTTCCCTAATGTTCATTATCTGCCTCTATATAGGTCCCAATTGGGTTTTATTCGAGTGTAAATAAAGGATATGGAAGGGAATACATTCCCATTCACTTTAGAATTATTGCTGGGTAAGATTCAAAACTATTTTTTAAGAAAAATTGAAAGCTTCTTCTCTATAATCAGAACCTGTATTCAAGAAATATATCAAAGTTTAAGTTTATTCATAAATATAAGTTATGAAATAAACTATACTCATTCATTCACTAACTCACCCTTTCAATATAAAGATAGTGTAAAAAAGAAGCTCCTTTAAGAATGGCTGGAGAAAGCTTTCAGGGGATCAAAATTACAAAGGTGTTATGGGTAAGGAGAATATTTTGCTATATTAATAAGAAGCGTTTTATCTCTGTTTAGAAAAGGCTGTGAATATATTGTTATAAATGTTGATCGAGCAGGCATAGACACTACATATGACATCGAATCAGGGTTTAATCCTCGTAGTTCCTTAAAGAAACGTATGGCATATGTTCCTTATGAAATGTTGGATGATGTTAAAAGGAAAATAAGACGCAAGATGATGGGTCAAGTTGAAGGCCGTAAGAAAATGAGTGTAAAGAAAAAAAAGCTTAAGTGAAAAGACCTAAAAAGAAAAAATAGTTTTAATGTATTCGCTATTTAACTACTAACAGACATTTTTTAAATAATTGTGACATTTGGTAGCTGTTTTTAATATAAGAAACGGATAATCATGACTCAACCCATTTCACGTAAAGTTGTCATACGTACAAGATGTATTTTCTCCATCCTCCTAGTTCAGACTGTTGTAAGAGTGAAATGAACTTTTTTCCATGAATCCTACGCAGATTAGCGTAAGTAAAACCAATTTGTTTAGTAGTAGCCCCATTCATTCGATTACCAACACCGATATACCTCTTGAATTCAATATTCCTGGCACGTCAGACCAATATCTCGATCCGTTCAAAATGTTTTTATATTTTACAACAAAGTTGGCGAAGGGCAATGGTTCAGATCTTTTATCATCCAATGACCAAATAGTGTGCACGGAATCAAATTTCATGTGTACATGTTTTAAACAACTTGAAGTGTATCAGACTGAAATATCGTTAGGAGCTTCAGCAGCGAATTAACCATATAGAAGTTATATATAATATTTGCTGAATTATTCAAATGATGCTAAACAGTCTCATCTACAATCATGTGAATTTAATAGTTTCAAAGATGCAGACAAACACATAGACAAAACTGGCAAGTCTACAAATAACAAGATTTTTTTGGACTCTTAAATAGAGAAATCTTCTCTCAGGAAAGACTTATTCTTCCGTCAGTGGATACTAGAATACGATTAACTAGATCTAATGCGCAATTTTCTCTTAGAATTTAAAGCAAATCCACTCACTACTACAAACCCTGAACCTGTTTTCAAGTTATCAGGCACGTACCTTTATGATAGAAAAGTGAAATTGTTACACTAGAGAAATTTGGAAATTGAAAAATCTCTATTGAACATTACAGCTAAGTATCATATTAAAAGAATTAAAACCAAATTATTAACTTCACTCAAGGCTTATCTAGCATCAATACCCCTAAATTCGTGAACGATAATTTATCTCAGAAAGTAATAACATAAATAGCTGAACATAAAGCATATTCTGAAAATCAAAAAAATTTACCCTTTAAATTCACGTGTTTTGAACTTAGAGGTATCAGTTTACATGTAAACGAGCAACTCTACGGTCGTGATTATGAAATGATGTATAAAGAATCACAATCTTTTTGTTCAAGACCTTTTTACGATTTAATAACCAATAACGTTTCATGTAATGATAGTAATGATAGGTCTCGATCTCGTTCGTGGCTTATACTGAGAATATTAATTTATATGCATACATTCTCACAGCTGATCTTTCAGCTTGTAACGCTATCATTTGAACATTTTAAAAAAGGAACATTAGGGTTAAGTCTCACCTTTGGAGAAAGCTTACAGTGATATTAATGATAGTGATGATAACGATAATGGTAATAATGATAATAATGATGATGGTAGTGATAATGATAACAGTGATAATAATAGTGACGTAATAATGTTAATGATAGTAATACTAATAATAATATATATATATATATATATATATATATATATATATATATATATATATATATATATATATATATATATATATATATATATATTCTGCTGATATATACTATATATATATATATATATATACATACATATACATATATATGTATATGTATATTTTTTTAAAACTTTTCTATGTATTTTATATTTATTTATATAAAAGCGCTCGATAGCTCAGTAGTAGAACACTCAACAAACAAAGCCAGGGGTCCCAGGTTCGCAACTGGTCGGGTGGGAGAATGTGAGCCATTCTTTCCTTGGGCTTGGCTCAGTCCTGCTCGGACGTTAAATGAGTACACCTCCTCCTTGATTAGGGCTCGGCCCGTGAGTGACGGTGTTTATCTCTGTAAAAAAAAAACAAAAAAAAGAAAAACTTGTGCGCATGATGTGTTCCTTTCGAAGAGAGAGAATGGATTGGATCAACTTCAAGGTTCACCCAAGGGGACGATCGGAAGGTTCCAGTGGAGATAGGGATAGCCTCGTTTTGGATGGGATCTAACAGGTGTTGTAGAGTTCGCGAGGCCTGACCATATACTACACAGCCATATTCCAGCTTCGATTGGATTAGGGCCACATAGAAACGTAAAAGGAAAATGCTATCAGCACCCCAAGATTTTGAGATGAGGTGACGTAATATGCCAAGCACAAGATGAAAGTTGTTTTCAGCAGTTTAAAATACGGTGAGTATGTTAAGTTATGATCTAGAATGAGTACTAGAAATTTGACTTGTGAAGTTACTGGAATGGGTGAACCATATAAAGTTAGAATCGCGGGAGGAAGGTGACAGGCTCTTCGATTCCCTTTTTTCTTAAAAAGAATTGCTGAGGTTTTGGTTTGTGAGAAATGGAACCCGTAGGAGATACCCCATTGTGAAATTATCCTTAATTGCTGGTTGAGGTTGTCGTTCAAAAAAAGGCAGCCTGGCACCGGGTACATATAGCGAGAGGTCATGAACATAGAGAGAAAAATTGACTGTCGCTGGGATATACTTAACGATGTCATTAAATCCGAGAGCAAATAGTTACACACTTAGAACACTACCCTGCGGAACGCCTTCATCCAGAGTAAAGTGGCGTGTAGAAAAGAAGAGCACCGAACCTGGATGAATCTATTTGACAGAAGCCATTTATTGAAAAGAGGGATATGTCCACGGAAACCAAGCGAGTGGGGTTTAAGGAGAACCCCAGATCTCCACGTTGTGTCATAAACTTTTTCAAGGTCAAAAAAGACACCAATAACCATCCTACCAGTTGAGAAGACTTCTCGGAAGTCATGGTTCCCTTTTCACAAGGCATCCGCGTTCGAAAGATTTTTGCGAAAACCAAACTAGAAGTTTGAAAAAGCCTGGGGACAATCCAGAACAGGGAGGAGGTAGCCTGAAGCCATTTTCTCCATTATTTTTCTGACCTTTTCTGTTTTACGCTTGGGTCAGTTTTTGGGTAGGACTATTTCCCCCCTCCGGGGAGGGTCTCCGGAACCCCAGCTCTTTGGTATTTGGATGTCGTGGGGGTTCCTCCGCCCCTCCCCTACGGGGTATGGAAAACGTCCCCCCTCTGTCCCCCATCAGCTCGAGCCCCTATTTTTTTTTCTTATACATATTTGTAATGAGCTTTATACGCTGATTCCAAATATGTAATTGGTTTTTCTGTAGGTGTCGTACTTTTCGAGATATTTCATTTATGAAAAAATATTTAGTGTTTTATTTGTTATTGTTTTTTTTACATTTCTGTAATAAGCTTTATACGCTGATTCCAAATATGTAATTGGTTTTTCTGTAAGTGTCGTACTTTTTGATATATTTCATTTTTAAAACAATATTTAACATAAATATGATTTTTTAAAAATTATTTAAAATATTTCGAACTTTTGAATCATGTCCGTTACCATTGAAATTCACTGCTGGTATCATATAGTAGCAATATATTAAAAAAATAAACAAAAAAAATCAAAACTGACCCAAGCGTAAAACAGAAAAGGGCCGACATAAAGATGCAGTTGCAACACAAGACAAATATAATTCAGTTTCGGAAACAAATGTATAACGTAATTATAATGCAAATTATTTTTATTATTATTATAAACAACAATGCTCTTTTTTTTTTTTTTTTTTTTTTTTTTTTGACCAATGTTAAAGCGAATAGTAAAGTCATTATAATAATAATAATAATAATAATAATAATAATAATAATAATAATAATAATAATAATAATAATAATAATAATAATAATAATAATAATAATAATAATAATAATAATAATAATAATAATAGTATTTAACATTATGATGATTAAATATTTAAGATTATTTTTATTATTGCAATGAAATCTTTTTAGCTTTTTTTTGTATATTTGGATAATGGATTATAAATTTTTTTTCATATGGCATATCAAATCATCGCTACAGTCCCAGTAAAATCTTTGTGCATTTCAACAAAATTTTGATTTCAACACGGCACATGGTCAATCAGTTATAGGTATTATTTCTAAACACTTCCCAATATTATATGGATCGTGTGAAGTCTAGGAACTTAAAATTGAGGAGGCCTTCTACATCAAAACACACAGACCAGACATAAACATAAAAATTAATGTATTATCTCTCAGACTCAGTTTCATTTGATTTACTTATTATATATCAATTTAAAGACTCATTCGCTTACAAGAAATAATCCTCTGAAGATGTCTCAAGTATAGAGACGAAACGCGTCGGGAAATCTATGTAAATATATGTTCTTCTCCTATAAAAATAATAATAATAATAATAATAATAATAATAATAATAATAATAAATAATAATAATAACAATAATAATAATAATAATAATAATAATAATAATAATAATAATAATAATAATAATAATAATAATAATAATAATAATAATAATAATAATAATAATAATAATAATAATAATAATAATAATAATAATTATAATAATAATAATAATAATGATAATAATAATAATAATAATAATAATAATAATAATAATAATAATAATAATAATAATAATAATAATAATAATAATAATAATAATAATAATAATAATAATAATAATAATAATAATAATAATAATAATAATAATAATAATAATAGTTACAGTAAAATATTTTTTTGTTTCAACTATGTTTTTTTTTTTTATCATTGTGGTCATTATTGTTCAGAGGATTACAGAAGTTACGTTGTGTATTAATTTAATTGCAAAGAAGTGGGATGTAATTTCTCTTATGTAGGATACACAACTAACACTTTAAGAACCCGAATTATGCAACACAGGTATAAACCCAGTAAAATATGGGAACATTACACGACGGATCACAAATCCCCTCCTACAGTTGAAATTGCTAGTTGCTTTAAAATTTTATTTCAAGTTGGTAATTTCAACTATCTTCGTATAGCAGAATCTCTTTTTATTAAAAACTTAAGCCGGACATCAATGTGAAATTTAATGAAATGAATGAATGCATGAATGTTTTTTGAATATTTGTCTTTGGCAGGTACACTTAGTATCCATGATAATAGCTGTATTTGCAAAATAATATAAGCTTTTTCATTTTTCATAAAAATTATTTTTTAAACTTCACAATTAATGTCAAATTATTTTAGTTTTTTATATTTAGAAATTTATTTTTGTAAGCTGCATTATAAATAATAGTTAGTTAACCGTGATCATGCCTGAAGTATTCAGGCGAAATATTGGTATAATATTAAAAGTTTTAACTTCTTTTTATTCTCGAATAATCCCTAATAAAATTTCTTCTGAAAACAAAGAACTATTTAGAAGAATTGAAAGAGCTTGTAAAAAGTACGTTAAAATTGACGCTGATCTAAATTTTCTTAAAATAATAATAATAATAATAATAATAATAATAATAATAATAATAATAATAATAATAATAATAATAATAATAATAATAATAATAATAATAATAATAATAATAATAATAATAATAATAATAATAATAATAATAATAATAATAATAATATTAATAATAATAATAATAATAGTAATAATAATAATAATAATAATAATAATAATAATAATAATAATAATAATAATAATAATAATAATAATAATAATAATAATAATAATAATAATAATAATAATAATAATAATAATAGTTCTATAAATTTTCGACACCGACTCCAATTCCACTTACACAGGAATTTTCGACTCCGACTCCGACTCCGACTCCGACTCCGACTCCGACTCCAACGCTGACTCCAATTGCACAGAATTTTCGACTCCGACTCCTGGAGAATTGCACGACTCCACGACTCCGACTCCGAATCCGCAACCCTGATATAAACTCCAAGAAAATTTGCTCAAAAAGTGGTTTAATGAGCTCAAACTTTTTTATTTATATTTTGTCTCTATTATCAACCACTGAAAACACATTGTAAAAAATGAAAGAAGCTTCAACCAACAATATTCATCAAATCTTACTTCGATTTATTCCTAGACATCATTCTTCTGCTTGCTTCCTTACCTCTAAAGAATCCTTCTCGTTTCTCATGAGTATACACTTTGCCAGAAGCCTCTGTTACTTGTTTCACACACACCTCTCTATGGACTGTCCATGACATGGCCACTTTGGAACTTGCATTGGCTCTTCAACAAACTTTCTTATTTCTGATATTTTGAGTTTTCAAGTAAGTGGAGGTTCATATACTTTTTATTACCAGTCTCTCAGTTCCAAAAGGGAAGTTGCATTTGGATTTACTGCAGGTGTTTTCCTAGCCAGAATAGATAGGCCTCCTGGTGTATCATCATCTTCATTCCTTAAATCAATTATCTTCTGGACCTCTGCTTTCCTTTCTTCTTGGTCTTCCGTGCATGAAAGTGTCTGAAGGACCATTTCAGGGGATTATCCAATATTGGAGATTTTGGAACCCCATTTTAGCCCAAACCGAAAAATGAACATAAAATTCTTAATTTTGAGACAATTTTGATGGGAGAAAAGCAAACCGCAGCTTTTTCTGACCTCTAAAACGTCATTTTTGGGTGTTTTTCTGTGTCTGTAGTCATTGCTTCTGCATTTTTATATTTTCAGAACCTAATTTTTTGACATTTTTTCATATCAGCTTCTACAATTTTTTTTGAAATGATTTCAAACTTAAAAAATGCATAGATGGGTTCATTACGCACAAAATGCACGAATTAGTTTTTTGATATTTTGAAAATTGTTCAGTAATTAAATTCTTTAAAAATTAGTCACTAAAACATAATCTAATAATCTAATCCTACTTTCCTGTGATTTTTATTTTTATTAGGCGGCAGTCGATAGTAATAATTTTTAAACCATATTTGTAAGTTAATTCTCCTCCATTACACATCCCAAAAGCCCACTGCAACCATTTCACAAACATGTACAATGTTATCTTGAATATTTTTGTTGAGTTTTTCTACAAAAGGCTCACCTTTAAAATCAATATATTGAACCCCTATTACGTGGAGGCTAAATTGGAGTCCCAAAATCTCCAATAGTTGATCTTCCCTTTCACTAAATGCAAATCACGATAAACGTTGGATTGTTGGCAAAACAATATCTGCTACTGCCTTCTTTTGAGATTTTAGGAGCTTCATTTGATAAAGAATGTTGCGAGGTCCTTCCACCCAAGAGAATTTTGATTTGATTGTAAACCAGCAAGGATAGTAAACTCCAACAATGTATTCGACAAGCAGTTGTAACGTCTTTAAGTTGTTGCATTTAAGGCCATGTTTTGACACCCATATGTGACAAATAATATTTGCAGTTGTTAACCACCGAGAGTGGCTTACAGGACCAATTTCTAATAATGGCAGATCAGTTAGAAGTACACCTGTCCTTAAAGCCTTAGTTATCCTGTAACCATAAGCCTGATCTACAGAGAGACCTTTGTCAACAGTGTCACATAATGGAACCAAAGGCTCTGGAAAAGATATTCTGACAAATGATGGATTGATTTCAAGTTCTGTTGCAGTATCAAGCATGTTGCCAATCTTACCACTCCCCTTGTTGTTAGACAAAGTTTTTCCATCCAACTCTGTGATCAAGTGCCGCAAAGGTATGTTGCGAGGTCCTTCCACCCAAGAGAATTTCGATTTGATTGTAAACCAGCAGGGATAGTAAACTTCAACAATGCATTTCACAAGCAGTTGTAACGTCTTCAACTTGTTGCATTTAAGGCCATGTTTTGAACCCCATATGCGACAAATAATATTTGAAGTTGTTAACCACCGAGAGTGGCTTACAGGACCAATTCTAATAAAGCCAGATCAGTTAGAAGTACACCTTTCCTTATGGCCTTAGTTATCCTGTAACCATAAGCCTGAACTGTTGAGAGATCTTTGACAAAAGTGTCACTCAATGGAACCAAAGGCTCTGGAAAAGATTTTCTGACAAATTAGGGATTGATTTCAAGTTCTGTTGCAGTATCAAGCATGTTGCCAATCTTACCACTCCACTTGTTGTTAGACAAAGTTTTTCCATCCAACTCTGTGATCAAATGCCGCAAAGGCAGCTATTAGTATGAAGAGCACAAACCAACCAGATGAGTTTACGATTCAGCTTTGCCTAAACCCAATAAATGACTCCTCCTTCCTAACCAGTGTTAACATTCGTTGAGTCACCACCAATAGCCTGCAAACTTTTGTCAATGTTGTTTTCCTTTAAGAAATCCACAAGAGGGTTAGCAATAACTTCAGCAGGTTTCCTTTTCGTTAAATCTTTCTCTGGACTAAAATGGCAAAGATACCTTCCATTTGGCTCACTGCAAACAGTGTAATGCTCTTCTTTCACAATACTTGGAAACTGATGACTTGAGTTATCTGCTTGCAACAGAACTTTAGTGGAATCTTTGCTTCCATCACATAATGTACATTCAATTTTGCTTATCCAGCATCGAGCATGAAATTCGTCATCAAGTGATTTCATGACTTTTTTTCGGCCTTTTTTTACTTTATTGTGATCAACCATAAGTCTCTTGTCTCCTTCAGTAATTAATCCAGCATCCAAAAATGCAGCTGTTATGGCAGCTGTAGCACGTAGACCGACACCATACCTAATACTTTGCAATGCAACATTGCGCAATTGCAATGTATTATAGATTTGGTATTTGTGTGTCGCGGGGGTTCCTCCGTCCCTCCCCTACGGGGTATGGAAAACGTACCCCAATCTGTTCCCCGTCGGCTCGAGCCCCCTATAGGGCCATGATATATATATATATATATATATATATATATATATATATATATATATATATATATATATATATATATATATATATATATATATATATATATATATGTGTAAATATTTCCGACGAATAAATAAAAAAAATAAAAAAAAATTTCCGCTGATTCCAAATATATAATTTGTTTTACTGTAGGTGCTGCCGTTCTCTAGTTACATGATGTCAGCTTTAGACACTCTGACCATATATATATATATATATATATATATATATATATATATATATATATATATATATATATATATATATATATATATATATATATATATATATATATGAT
>JABUQX010043267.1:57500-75000 GCA_015478945.1 Trachelipus rathkii
AACACTTAAACTGAAGAGGTCAATTATTGACGAAAGCTATTAATAAGTGTTCTTAGGTTTTAAAAAAATAAAAGAATCTTTACCCTGTAGGGTTGATATATTGTTTTAAATTTAGTTTTCAAATTTAATTATAAGGTTTTAACAATAATACGATGTGTAATAAAACTAATCAAGGAATTTAAACAGTTTTAAATCCTACAAAATGCTCATACAAAAATGAGCCAAAAAGAAATAGACCAATAACTTCTGAAGGGTATAACCTAACATATATATATATATATATATATATATATATATATATATATATATATATATATAATATATATATATATATATATATATATATATATATATATATATATATATATATATACAGGGTGTATCGTTAATATTGCGAAAAAATTCAGTATGATATTCCTTGCATGTCAATAAACATTTCACCGAAAACGCCTCGTTTCCAAGATACAAGGTGATGAAACCTATTTAAACATTGTTACAATAAAACCTTATGGGAAAAACCAAACTAAATTTGGAAAGGTAATTAACAAATTCATTCAATTTATTTAATTATAAGAATACATACATTACTGCACAGAAGAAAATATACAACATAATTAGTACGAAGCAATGGTGCACTAAGGTTAAAACAAATGCTGAAAATGAGCACCCCCAGCGTCAATACAGGCCTCTATTCTGGGAACGCATTGATTGGCGGACACGTTCAAATATACCGTATGTGCCAAATTGTGTCACAAGATGCGATTATGCGAGCCCTTAATTCTTCGGGACTTTCAACTGTTGCTGTATAAACCAAATGTTTCAGGTGACCCCACAAGAAATAATTCAATGCATTTAGGTCTGGAGACTGCGGAGGCCAAAGTTCTGTACCTCCTCGACCTATCCAACGGCGTGGATATACAGTGTTCAAATAGTTACGAGCAACTAAACTGAAATGAGCTGGAGCTCCGTCGTGCATGAAATACATTTTCGATCTTAATTGTAATGGGACGTCTTCCAGTAGTGTAGGCAAGTCATGTTCAAGAAATTGGCAATAAACGTCTCCAGTAAGCCTCGCTGGTAAAAATAATGGACCTATCAAATGGTCCGACCCATACATTCAATGAAAACTGGTGATGATGGCGGCTTTCAACTATTGCTTGTGGGTTCTCATCAGCCCATATGTGATTGTTGTGGAAGTTCGATATGGCGTCTCTGGAAAAATTTGCCTCATCGGTGAACAATATTTCTGCTAAATGGTGAGGATTGTCTGCAATTTTCTGTTGCATCCATCGACAAAAAGCTACTCTTGCAAGAAAATCTGTTGGTACCAGTGCCTGCATTCGTTGGATGTGATAAGGGTACAGAAGTTAATTTTTCAATACCCTGAAATAAGTCGAATCTTACATGTAGTGTTGCAGCAATCTTTCTGGTACTTGTTGTAGGACTCTTCAAGTTCTTGGAGAACCTGTTCTTCGACATCTGGAGTTGATACTGTGTGAGGTCGCCCGTTTCCATTAGTAAGTTTTTAAATTTTCCTGTTTCTCTAAGACGTTGACGGAGACGTGCAAACATAGTATGATGCGGGATGACACGATTAGGGTACACTTCTTCATAGAGATGCATGGCTGCTAATGAATTACCGTTCGTACGACCGTAAACAAAATGCATATCGAACATTTCACTATTTGTGTAATTCATTTTGAAAATATGAGCAACACTTGAACACAGAACTTAACGCAACACGGACTAGTATATGTATAAATGTAGCGAGATACGGAACTAGTAAATAGCAGGTAGGTAAACTTTCCTACGGTATATTCGTGCTTATTATTAAAGGTTGAGATGTGGCACGGGACGGCCAATGGAATATATCAGATATGTTCCACATAAGTTTCATCACCTTGTATCTTGGAAACGAGGCGTTTTCGGTGAAAATGTTTATTGACACATATTATCTTATATTTATGCAAGGAATATCATACTGAATTTTTCGCAATATTAACGATACACCCTGTATATATATATATATATATATATATATATATATATATAAATATAATATATATATATATATATATATATATATATATATATATATATATATATATATATATATATATATATATATATATATATATATATATATATATATATATATATATATATATATATATATATATATATATATCGATTGGGTGAGGTGCGTAGCATGCACCGGAGTAGAAAAGTAGCAGTAGAAATCGACGCATGTCGAAAAGAAGGCCCCCCCCCTTTTTACCGTCCAATTTATACCCAAGTGAGAAATCTCCACAACAGAAAAATCTACCCTGAGGCTTCACGAGGCTGCGATGGACCCTCACTGTGATATTTCATCAATGTAATGTGGGGTTCATCCCCTGGACAAAGTCCACAACCATACTTCCTCACAAAATCCCGTCGTTCACTCTGTTATTAACCTTTCTTCTGACCTCTGACAAACTCACATTCCTCTCCTTCAGGCACTCTTTCACTGACTGAATCCAATTTTACACAACTATATATCCGCCTGGCAAACCGACTAACATGCATCCTTTCTATATGACTAAACCATCTCAATGTACTCTCATTTATTCTCTCATTTACACCTTTCTTCACACCGCACAACTCCCTAATGAGTTCTTTCCTCATTTTATTAATTCTTCTCACACCTACCACGCCTAAGAATGCCAATCTTAACATATTGTACATTAGAACTAAACCTTTTCTTCCAGACCAGTTTAACTACTATACATTAACACAGGTAACAACATACACTTATGTAAGAAACTTGCTCACTCAAGACTTATTCCCTTTACATCCACCAAGGATTTAATTGCACCACTTATCTTCCTACTATTCACAACTTTTCAACTACACTCTGCATCATCCGTTCCCATCTCATCCAACATATATCCTAAGTATTTGATCTCAGATACTTGTTTCAGTTGCTCATCATCTAACATGACTTCACACCGCGGGCTCTCTCCACTCACTACCATAAACCTACTTTTATCTACATATACTTTCAAACCCTCCTTTTACACACCCTGCCATACCCCTCTACCAATCCTCTCAAACTCTCTTCAGATTCACCATACAAAACAAAGTCATCCGCATACTATAATCAGGGCACCATCCATTCTCTTCCATTTTCTATCAGTCGAACACCTTCCCAGCCACCCAACCTATAATTCTTTTATAACACCATCCATATCCAAATTAAATAAAAAAGGAGATATAACACATACATGCCTTATTCAGCTATTAATATTAAACCAATCAATTTCGAATCCATTTATTCTTACACAGGCATCACTATCGTAATACATATTTTGATTCCATTCAGAAGCCTACCACTATCGCCAACACCTGCCAAAGAGCTTCCCTATTAATCCTGTCATCACCTGTTGCAAATCCATATATCCTATATACAATTTATTCTTCTTCTCTCTCATTTTCAAAATCATTTGTTTCAATGTAAAGATTTGATACATACATCCTCATCCACTTCTAAATGAACCTTGTTCTTCACCAATCAGTCCTTCAGTCAATCGACGTACTCTTTCAACCAAAATACCAAAATACCAGCATATATCTTCCGTACAACACTCAATAAACTAATTTCCCTATAGTCCCTACAGTTTCCCTTATCCTCCTTACAATTAAATTACTGTACTATCGCTGCTCTCCTCCAATCTCTCGGAACTATACCCTTTATAAAAGATTTGTTAAACAACTTACAAATCCATTCGATCACCATCTAGCCTCCTCCGTTCTCGATCATTTCACCAGTAGTTCCATCCCTACTAATTATCTCACCCACAAAACACCTACTTCTTCTTCTTGAATCATCAAACCAACATGCATTCACTATCACCTTTCCATTACTGCCAATGTTATGCAGATTTTCGAAGTCTTCCCTCCACACTCTTCTCACATCCATTTCATCAGTTACGAAAGCACTATCTCTATTCCTTATTGTTATATATATATATATATATATATATATATATATATATATATATTAATATTATAAATAAATATATAATATTATATATTTATATATAATATTATATATAATTAAATATAAAAATATATATTATATATATATTATATATATATATATATATAATAATAAGATATATAAATATATATATAATATATATATAAATATATATATATATATATATATTATATATAATATATATATATTATATATATATATATATATTATATATTATATATATTTAATAATAATAATATAATAAATAATATAATAATTAATAAATAATAATAATAATGAATATGAAAATAATAATTAATAATAATAATAATAATAAATAATAATAATAAATAAATAATAATAATAACCATTACCTATAAGGGTACCAAATTTCAAGTGGATACGATCTATCTAACAACCCCCAATGGGGGCTGAAAATAAGAACTTTAAGAGGGGGTAGCACCCCGTAAAGATGTGTCAAGGATAAGTAACTTTTCCTACGACGAGGTGACGTCATCAAAAGTGGGATAACAAGTATCAGGAGGCTACCAACTGTCTAACCCCCCTATAAAGGGGGGCCCTAATCTTTAAAGGGACTGCATCTCCCTTCAGAGGTTGTAGTCCTACGTAACCTTGTGTTCTTCGAAGTGACACAACCACCTATAAATTAACCAAATTTCAAGGGAGAATGAGCTCTCCAACCTCCTGTTGCTAGTGACAAAGAAAGCCGTTGCTAGGAAAAATTTTAAAAGTCACGGGTACGTAGCCTCGTCTTCGACGAGGTTACTTCATCAAAAGTGGGAGTAACAAGTATCTGGGGATATCAACTCTGTAACCTCTCTAAAATGGGGGGGGGGTATTTATTATAACATGTAATTAAAGCAATATATATATGATATATTTATTATATATATATATAATTATATATATATATATATATATATATATATATATATATATATATATATATATATATATCATAATATTATTACATAATATTGTAAGTCCTTAATTTACTATATGGTTTCATTTTATTTCACTTTATATTAATTTTAACTTTTAATTAATTGTTATATAATATATTGCTTAAAATTTTAATTCATTAATTGTGAAGGTCCTTGAAAATCGGGAGAAGGATTCTTATCCGAAAAGTGGCTAATAATAATTTAAAAATGTTGCAAATTCGTTGTGGTTATAAGTCGCTATTTATATATATAATATATATATATTGATATATTATATTATATATATATATCATATATATATATTATATATATATATATATATAATATATATATATATATATATATAATAATATAATAGATATATATATATATTTTACAGAGTAAACACCATCACTGCACGGGCAGAGCCCTATCAAGGAGGAGGTGTACTCGTTTAAACGTCCGAGCCGAGAAGCCAAGCCACAAGGGGAAATAGCTCAACACTCCACCGACCAGTTGTGAACCTGGACCGGCTTCGCTTTGTGTATGCGAGTGCTCTACCACAGAAGCTCCGGCGCTTTTATATAAATAATATATAAAATATATAAAAAGAAATATATGATATATATATAGTATATATATATATAGTATATATATATAATATAATATATATATATATATTACTACATACAATACATACATACAAATACATACATAATACATGCATACGTCATACAAATACAAATATATATACACTACATCAGTGACAATAGTTACCATTACTAACACTATATTATCAATAACGATTAATATTATACTAATTATTAACACATATTTCCAATTAACACGTTATTTAATCACTAATAATCTTTTGTATAACTATTATTATGATTATTATTAGTTTATTATTATTATTATTATTATTATTATTATATTATTATTATTATTATATTTTTATTATTATTATTATTATTTATTATTATTAGTTATTATTATTGTTATTATTATTATTATTGACAATATTATCACTTATCATCATCATTATTGATTAATTAACTCGTCATTATTATTTTATTATTATTAATTATTATTAATTATTATTATTATTATTAGTATTATATTTTATTATTATTATTATTATTATTATTATTAATTATTATTTATTATATTATTGCACAGAATTTTCACACTTTACTACCACTAATATCATGTAACACGTATTTTATCACTAATTATATTATTATTACATGTAGTAAGATTATATATATATATATATATATATATATATATATATAATAGTATATATATATATTACTATAATATATATAATATATTATATATATAATATATATATAATTAATATATATATAATATATATATATTTATATCAGGCTTGGGTTCAAGTACATTTGCAAGTACAAGTACAAGTACAAGTACTCTATGATTATTCAAGTACAAGTATCAAGTACTGACTACAATTTGTTCAATGTACAGACATGGCATCGAAGTAACAAGTATCAGTCAGTACAAGTACTTTATGAAAAACTTGCATTATATTCTATATTATATATTATATATATAATATATATATATAATATATAATATATATATATATATATATTTATTTATATCAATGCCGTACCTATGAATAGTTATAATTGGTAGGCAGCTGATATAATATACTATATATATATATATATTATAATATATATATAATATATATTATATATATTTATAATATAGTTATTATATTTATATATTATTAAATATGATATATATATATATATATATATATGATATTATATATATATATATATAATAATAATATATATAATATATAATTATATATATATATATATATAATATAAATATATATATTATATATATATATATATATATATAATATATATCTATATAGTATTATATATATATTATATAATAATTATATATATATATATATAATATATAATATATATTATTAATATATATATAATATAGAAAGAGAGAGAGAGAAGAGGAGAGAGAGAGAGAGAGAGAGAGAAGAGAGAGAGAGAAGAGAGAGAGAGAGAGAGAGAGAAAAAAAAAAAAGGGAAAAAAAAGAGGATGAGAGAGAGAGAGAGAGTTAGAGGATCAGAAAAAAAAATGTTTCAAATATATTTCGTACGGTGAGCGAAAGTTTCGTACTCGCGAATTTCGCGTATTTTTTCGCTCGAACAGCAAGGTATTGATCGCTTGCTTTTCTCCTATTATTTATATGAAATATGATAATCTACGTCCGCCCATGGCTTCGAGTTTTACTTTCAAGCAAGGGTAGGAGAGAAAATTTCCAAATTAATTTAATTATATCAATTGTTATGACTAAGTAGTTGATTTTCTTTAATTTATTTTATAAATCAGAGTCTTTTTTACACTTTCATATAAATTTTAATAATTTTAGTTACTTTGACTCAATTTAATTTATTCTAATTAAAAGGACTCAAATATGGGTAGGAAAGCTACCTACGCTGCCTACCGTATATATATTGCCATCTGATATATATATTATATATATATATATATATCATATATATTAATATATATTAATATATAGATATATATAATAATAATTTATATATATATAATATATCTATATATTATTATATATAAATATTTATATAATATATAATATATATTATATATATATATATATATATATATATATATATATATAATATAATATAATATATAATTATATATATATATATAATATATATATATATACATATATATATATATACTATTTTTATATATAGTATATATATAATATATATATATGATTTATTAATATATATATATAATATATATATATATATATATATATAATTATATATATATATATATATAATATAATATATATATTATATATATATATAATATATATATAATATATATATATATATATATATATATATATATATATATTATAATATATATTATATATATATATATAATATACTATTATCCATCATCATTAATCATCAATCATCATCATCATCACCCATCTTCTCTCCCAAGACTGGAGGTAAGGTGCGTGCAAACATACACCGGAAACAGAAAAGTATAAAAGAATATGAAGCAAGTCGAAAAGAAAGCTCATCCCACAGCCCCCTTTATACCTTTTTGTGAGAACTTCACGTAATCATGAAAATCCACCTAGAGCTTGTCCAGGGGACCTGCGACGGACCCGTCATTATGGCATCTCGTCAACATGGGGTATTCCTTGCCCAGGTGGGCTACAACCATAACCCTCACATACCACACCATTCACGTTTCTATTATGCCACTTTTCTTTCATGCCTCGCCAAACTCCACATTCTCTCCTCCTAGGTCATTCCTTTTACTAACTCATTCACATTTTTCTTCGGTCTCCCAGCCGTTGAAATTCCCACCAACACTCACCACTATACATCCGTTAACCAACCGACTATCTTCCATCTTTCCGCATGACCAAACCATCTCAACTTTCATTTATTTTCACATTTACCCCTTTCTTCACACGACACAACTCTCTAATACGGTTCATTTCCAATTTTATCAATTCTTCTCCACACCTAACACACCCCAAAGATTGTCCATCTGAACCTATTGGTGCTGTTAAGATCAATACTTTTAATTCCAACATAGTTGCACTACTAACATTAACACAGGTAACAACAAGCCCTCATGTACTACAAGACTTAGTCCCCCTTTTACATCCCACACACCGATTAATTGCCACCAGCCACCTTTCTGCCAATCACAACTTTCCTACTATCACCTCATTCATCAATCCTTTTCATTCAACATTTATCATAAATATTTATAAGCCCATACACTTTTTCCAGCGCTCACCACTCTACATAAACTTTCCACCGAGGACTTGTCCCACTGCAGCCAACCATACCTTCGCTTTAATTACTCTTACTTAATCTTACTCTTATCTACATTCTTTCAAACCCCTTCCTTTACATACCAACCTACCAAATCTCTCTACCAATCCTCTCAAAGTTCTTAATTCGCCTCAAAAAACAACATCATTTGCAGATAAAGGTAGGCGAACCCTCCCACACTCTTATTCATTCTCCATCATTCAAACACCATCCCCTGCCACCCCAACCCTTTCATAACCCCATCCAATTACAATTGAATAACCAAGAGACATAACACATCCTTGCCTCACCTATATTAATATAAACCAAGTCACTTTCACTCTATTTATTCTACACATACCGCCATACATCATTTGATTCCATTCAGAAGCTTACCATCCAACACATATATGACTAGCACTGCATATACAGCTTCCTAATTATCCTTATCGTGACGCCTGTTTGCAAACCCATAGAATCTTAATGACAATTTATTCGTTCTCCATCCCTTGCTTTCATAATCATTGCTTCAATGTAAAGATTGGATCCGCACATCCTATCTGTCCATTGCCAAAACGCACCTTATTCTTCACCAATCAGTCCTTCAGTCACTCGACGCACCTTTCGACCAAAATACCAGCATAATATCTTCCTACAACAGTCAATAAACCATAATTACCCGATTAATACTACAGTTACCGCTTATCCCACCTACCCTTGATAAAGCGGTAACTATTATTGATCTCTCTCCCAATCCCTCGGAACTAACCCTCCATAAACGCTTTGTTACGTAAACTTCCAAATCCAAATCAATCACCATCTCGCTCGCCTATATACTTTTTCTGGATTGACGACAAATTTTTATTCTTTCATTCTCATATTTTTAAAAATCCAACTTATTAAAACTCTTTGACAGGGAATTACAAATTCATCCTCTTGATGTTAATTTAACAAAACGTACTTGATTTCGTAAACTTATTTCTGAAGAATGTGGGGTTCCCAGATATTATAATTGACTCAACTTTTCAAAATTACTTCAGCAAAATTTAAAGACAATCTCAGGCTAAATTAACAGCTCCTAGGAATTTTTTCTATATAAGTTTTCTTTCTGGGGAAAATCAGTTACAAAATTCGACTTAAAATTGATGTGGTTTTAAAAAAACAATCTTTAACAACAGTTTAAATTTAGATTAAGATTTTCGAGTGAACACAAAATTGGGAAATATTTCAAATTTAAAGATAAACTCCCTTTAGCTTACCTTCATACTCATCAGTACTATAGAGTGCGTGACCCGTGCCACTCTACATAGGAAAGACGATACGAAGCCTTTCCATACGTAATTGATGAGCAAAGTATTTAATGTAATTTTATAGTTATGATTTTGTTTAAAATTTATCATTAATATTTGTAAGTCTTCGAAAATGGGAAGAAGGATCTTCCCCCTGAAAACAGCAAGCTAATATAATGATTTAAAATGTTCAAATTTCTTTTTTGTTTATACTCGCTATTATATATGATATATTATATAGTATATATATATATAAATTATATATTATATATATATATATAGTAAATATATATATAATATATTATAATAATATATAATATATATAATGTATACAATGTTATATCGTAAAATGGCAATTAATTAGAAAACATACGAAATAATAATATAAAACAATACGTTAGAAAATTATTAAAAAAAATATTGACAGTTAAAAATGAGAAAGTAATCTTGCAAGTATGTTGAAATTTTCAAGTACATGAGGCAACAAGTACAAGTACAAGTACCTGGTATCAAGAATTGTTCAAGTACAAGTACATAGTATTCCAAAAAAAATTACCTAAGTACACGTAAAAGTAACTTGTACTTGAGCCTCAAGCCTGAATATAATATATATATGATATATATATAATAATATACTATATATATATATATATATAAGTATATATAAATATATAATATATTATATAAATATTATATATAGTATATATATATATATATATATTATGTATATTATATATTATATATATTATTTAATAATTTATTTAAATTATATTAATATTAATATAATATCTATATATATATATATAATATAATATATATATATATATATAATATATATAAATATAATATTATAAATATATACTCTATATTCGTAAATGGAAATTTATTTAGAATACATAAGAAATAATATCAATACGGTAGAAAAATGATTAAAAAAAAATAAATTAGATAACTAATATTGGCAAATTAAAAATGCCAAAAGTACATGCAAGTAATTTGCAAATTTCAAGTACATGAGAGTGCAACGTATAAGTAGAAGTACAAGTACAGTCGGTTTTAGAAACTGAAAGTACAAGTAACAAGTCCAAGTATCCGAAAAAATATACTTAAAGTCCAATACAAGTACACAGTATTGTACTGAACCCAATCCTTTATATATATATTAGTATATTATAATATATATATATATTATAAGTTAAATAATTTAAATAAATATATATAAATTAATAATAAGATAATATATATATATATATAATTATATATATATATATATTATATATATAACTATAGTATAATTATACTATAATTATATATAATTATATATAAATATTATATATATATATATTAATATATAATATATATATCTATATACATATATATATATATAATAAGTATAATATATATATAATATATAATATATATATATATATATTCCCACTCCTAACCACCCTGTCTTCAAAGCGGCCATACGGCATCCAAATACCCAGCCGCCGCAACCGACATCGTCCAAAGCTCATCCAGAAATGTTGCAAATTTCTCTGGGCAGAGAGTTAAATTGACAGGTGAGTAGAAGGTGGGATATGTTTTCTGGGACCTGGTTACAGTTTGGACAGATATCTGTAGTGGTTTGGTTGAGGTTGAATCTGTGTTTGTAATATTGTAAGTTTGGGTTGTGGCCGCATCTTAATTTTGCCATGGATGACTGACTAGTTCTTGGAAGGGAATTTAATTCTTGTGTTCTTTCTGGTGGATGTTTGTTTAATATGTTGTTACAACTAAGGTAGTTTTCTGTTAGTGTTGTGTTGATTTGTTTAGTGTATGTATGATGTGTTGTTTAGTGGAGGTTAGATGTTGCTTAAGTCTGTGGTGAATGGGATTGGAGAGGGCAGAGTATGGCATAAATGTTGAGGTGTTTGAGTTTTGGCAAAGAATTGTGTGCCTATTATATCCAGGTGTAAGTCTAGGAGTTGTATTTTGGTTTCTTCGTGTAGGCGTTGTTGCGGTTATGTTGATGTGCATCCTGTTATGATTCGTCGGGCTTTATTTTGTGCTGTTTTTAGTTTCTTTATGTTTTTTTTAGTCAGTAGTGGGTGCCAAGTTCGAGAGGCTAAGTTTAGAATCGGACGTATATATTGTTTGTATATGGTGGTGAATGTATGTTTGTTTGTGAAGTCTGTGCCAGCTATGCTTCTCAATATGTTCAGTTTCCTGTTTTCTGATGAAATTATATTGTCTATATGTTTTGTAAAGGTGAGATGAGTGTCAAATGTTACTCCGATGATTTTGGAAGTTTTGTTGAAGGATATTGCAACGCTCTTTAAGTAGATTTGGGGGGAAGCGTGGTGGCGAGTTGGCGGTGAGTGGTGATTAAGTGATTGATGCTTTGTTTAGTGAGGCGGACATTCTGTTGTCTATTAACCATGTTTGGAGTTTATTGGTGTATTGTTCCGTCAGGCTTGCGGCAGTGCTTAGATTATGATGTGTAGTGCCTATGGTAATGTCGTACGCGTAAGTTACTATGTTTATGTGTTCTGTTTGTGGTTGCGGGAGGTCGGTTGTGAATAAGTTGAATAATGTGGGGGATAGGATTGCACCTATTGATGTATACTGTTAGGGTTTTTTTGTTGTTTGTTTGTATTTGTGCTGTTCTTTCTGACAAGAAGTTGAATATCCATTTCATTTTATATTTTGTGGTTTAAGTTATGTTTCGGTACTGCATCAAAGGCTTTGTTAATATCGATTGCTTTGATTATTGTTTTGTGAGTGAGTTTTAAGTTCAGACCATTGATTGTGGGTTGGATGTCTATGAGTGCGGTTATGGTTGAATGGTTTTGTTTGAAGCTGTGTTGGAATTTGTGTTTGGTGATATGTGGTGTTTTTTTTCAGTATGATTTTCTCTAGAAGTTTGCATAGTGTTGATAATAGATATATGTGACGAAAGAATGATGGGTTAGAGGAGTCTTTTCCCGGTTTCATCTTGGGTACAATGATAGCTTTTTTCCAGATAGGGGAAAGGAATTTTGGCTGATGGAACTGTTGTATATTTGTGCTAATTGATTTAAAGCTGTGTTCCCTAGGTGTTTGAAATGTTTGCTTGAAATGTTATCTGGGCCTGTTGCTGGTGAGTTTTTAGGGGTCTTTGTAGCATTTTCTAGGTCAGTTGTGGTAATTTCTGTTGTTGGGTCGTGGTTGAGTTTTAATTTCATGAGGGCTTTTATGATTTTCCTGTTCTGAGGGTGTGTAGGTTTTGGACTTTGCATTGCAAAGTATGTTGCAATAATATATGCGTTTTGTTTGGTCGATTTGGGTTTTTGTGTGTGCTTGAATTTTTGATGGATTCATGAGTAAATGTTTGTGGTTGGTTTGTTTGCGTTTTTCAGTATTTTTGCTGTTTTCCACATTCTGGTGTTATTCATGTGCTGGATGCTCTTGGTGAGGAAAGTTTGGAAGTTATTCGAATGTATTTTCATTAAATTAGTGAATTGTGTGTTTAAGGTGTTAGTCTGTGTTAAAGTTTTTAGTGATATAGGTGTAGCTTTTTGAGCGAGTTGCGTTGTGTAATTAATTGTTCGATTTCAGATGTTAGCGTTGGGTTATATTTTTTGAAGTATCCTCTGAGAATGTTTTGGTTAGTTGGTTTTTGGATTAGAGATAAGAAATTTTGCATGGCTTTGTTGAGTGTTAATGCGTTTGTAATTGGTGAAGTTTGTCCTGTCTGTTTTTTTTGTAGTTTATATATGTTTCCCTATGTGTGGTAGTTGCTTTGTTGACGTTTCGATATTTTATGATGATGGGGAGGTGGTCGGAGTTTTGATCGGTTTATTCTGGCTAGTGGAGTTTGGCAGGTAAGTTTGGTGAGCATAGTGTTATGTCTGGTCATGTGTAAATTTGGTTGATTTGGGATGGAATTCTGGTGGCTGTTTGTGTTGTTTAGAATGTTTAAATTTTCAAGGTTAGATATGATGTGTGTTCCTCCATGGTTTGCTTCTTGGGCGTTATACCATGTAGGGTAGTGATCATTGAAGTCACCTCCAATTATGAGATTTGGGGGGTAGGTGATGTCGGTTAGGTTTGGTTTGTAGTTTCTAGGGCAGTGTGGTGGGGAATGTATAGGCTTATTAGGTTGTGTGGCTCTTTATTTATCATTATTGTGAAAGACTGTATATTAGTGGTGGTGTCATTTAATGCAGTTGTGGTTTGTAACGTGGTGTTTGTATATGGGAGTGAGTTGTGTATAAGAGTTAGTAGAGTGTGATTTTTTAGGATTTGAAGTGTGAAAATGGCATCGCAACCGTAGAATTTTGGTTCTGGATAGTTTTCGGGTAGTTGGGATTCTTGTATTTGAATATATTGTGTTGTTTTAAGAAGACTTCTATTTTTCTGTTTTTGTAGTAGAGTCCGTTTGTGTTGAATTGTAATATGCTTATGTTGTGGGTTTGTTTGTGTGTTGTGGGTGTTATTATGGGTGGAGTGCAGACTTGGAAAATCCACTTGTGTTTTGAGGGTGAAAGAATGTTTGTGTATCCACTGCCCACATCTATTGCAACGTATGGCGATTCTTCTTACTATTTTATTCCGTATTGGGCATAGATAAATTATAGGTCCAGGATGTGTTTCTATATTCCGGGCTTTTACAATAAATTCTGAAGCACATGATGGGAAGTATCCATCAGAGTAAGAAGCGGCGGCCCATAAGCGCTGCTGCTGGAACCACGCAATTTCTTGTTGGTGGGGTGTAGCGAGATAATCTTGAGAAACTTCGTGCCTGCTCGACGAAACTTTTGCGGTTGTCACTTCTAAACATATATATATATATATATATATATATATATATATATATATAGTATTAATAGGATATATAGTATAGTATATATATACTTAGGTGATATATATGAATTATATAGTATATATATATGTGTAATAGTTATGTACTCTCGTAGATAGCAGTCGATTTCTCCAAACAGAAACTATTCACGCAGGCTATTCGCTTGAAACTTGGTATATTCTATGTGGTATTAAACTGATCACAGGCGAAATTTCACAGTGTTCTCTGCCTCTAGGATTAATAGGAAGGTACCTCTCCCGAGAGTGCAGCTGAAATATGTCGCTACGCCCTTTTTGCCGCTTCCATTTCCGAGTAAAGATTAGGCCTAAAGCCTCTCAATCGAACCAGGTGTTCGATTGAACAACCGACTACCGCTATTATTATTATTATTATTATTATTATTATTATTATTATTATTATTATTATTATTATTATTATTATTATTATTATTATTATTATTATTATTATATTATTATAGAAAGATAGATACCCATGGAAAAGTTCATGGCTCCGTTATAAATCTACAGAGGTTAGAGTTATCGTATCGGGTTAAAATTTGGATGGGGTTAGATGGTGACGTAACCTCATCGTAGACGAGGTTACGTCCCCATGCGCCCCCATAATGGGGGTCTCCACCCTCCTAAAAAAATCGAAGTGTTCGTATAAGGTTGAAATTTGGTGAGAGGATTCAGAGTTGAATTTCTAGAAAGAGTTGGTATCGGATTCGGAGGAGTTGGCTCTGGCACCGGTGCTGGAGTCGTTGCTGTGCTGAGTTAATAAACATTCGTATAACAACAATGTTGGTGTACTTATATAGGTTATCGAACCCGTAGATCTCGAATATGATGGTTATAAGACCGTATAGGGTGTCTAGGACCCCCCTCAAATAGGGCCCAACTGAAAACAGAATCGAAAAGCCCAAAAAAAAACGAAGTGTGACACGAGGTCCGGAAGGAGGAAGAAGATAGGATGAAGATGACTAAGAAGGAAAGGTGAGCAAGGAGTCTGACTCAAGAGACGTTAGGGAAAATGACCAGCCGCACCGGTGCTGGCTCCGGGTGCGGTGGCCTGAAGTTATTAAATATCTTGTGTAATGATTACATATATCGGTGTAATTTATATATGTTATTGAACCCATAGATCTCGAATATGATGGTTTCAAAGTCGTAAAGGGTGTCTGGGAACCCTCAGTGTGGGGGGTACCCCCTAGAAATGAACATAATGCATAAGAGAAGTGGAGAAAGGAGTCGGATTCGGAGGCTGAGAAAAAAAGAGTGGGGAAGGAGTCTGAGTAAGAAGAGCCGGAGTTAACATCTGCATCGGTGTTGGCTCCGGTGCAGGCATCGGTTGTTGGCACCGGTGCAGTGCTGAATTAATAAATAGTCGTCTAATCCCATATTAGTATCGAAATATATGTTTATAAGGACGTAGACACTCGAATATGAGGGTGCATTCGTAAAATAAATTTAAAATAAATAAATAAATAAAAAAATAAAAAAAAAAAAAAAAATAAATAAATAAAATAAAAAAAAAATAAAAAAATAAAAAATTTAAAAGAAAATAAAAAATTTAAAAAAAATTAAAAAAATTTAAAAAAAAATAAAAAAAATAAATTTTTTAAATTTTTTAAAAAATTTTTTTTAAAAAAATTAAAAAAACAATATTAAACATTTTTTTTCTTTTTAAGTTTATAACTTAAAAAATTTACGTTTTTATATAAATCAAACCACCCTCCCCACCATCCCTAGCCTCCTCAGCCTCCCCAAGCCTCTCCAGCCCCTCAGCCTCCCTCATCCCCGCCTCCTCACGACTCCAACAGCCTCCCCTGCCTTCCCAGCCTCCTCAGCCTCCTCAGTCTCCCTGGTCTCCTCAGCCTCCCCAGCCTCCTCAGCCTCCCCGACCTCCCCAGCCACCTCTGCCTCCTCAGCCTCCCTGGTCTCCCCAGCCTCCCCAGTCTCCCCAGCATCCCCAGCCTCATCACCCTCCTCAACCTCCAAGCCTCACAACCCTCCCTACCTATGATCTATTGTTCCATTGATCCACCGAGCTACTGATTCAGGTCATATCTGTATAACATAACACAAAGCTTTTATTTATTTTTGTTTTATATGCTTTAAACAGTTTTTGTTCTGGATATTTTTACATTAACATAGTAATGATTTTGAAAAAAAAATTATCATAACCTGCCTAAATCATCCCTACTGATCAGATGAATTATACGCCTAACGGTAACAAAGTTTCCAACATCAATAGCAAACATAGCATCAACTGAACTACGAATATATGTACATGACATAGCCTAACTAAATACCTTAGGCTCGAAATAAACTGTTAGCATTAACGAAAGTTCCACACATAATGACAGTAAAGAATAAGCTAACATAGCATACAAAGACCTTAATCTATTCACCACTTCTCAAACATATCTCTAAACATACCATTGTTAATTATTTAACATAAGTACACTTTAACAAAAACATTTATCATAACCTAATCTAATAATCATACTGACAACGAAAATATAATGCTGATGC
>JABUQX010043267.1:87500-95000 GCA_015478945.1 Trachelipus rathkii
GGGTTGAAAATGAAATTTTTTTTTTTTTTTTTTTCCTTTCTATGGGGCAATTATATATATTATTTGTAAAGGTATTACACGGCAATGTAGGGGGCTCGAGCCGACGGGGAACACAGGGGGGGACGTTTTCCATACCCCGTAGGGGAGGGGCGGAGGAACCCCCGCGACACCCAAATACCAAAGAGCGGGGGTTCCGGAGACCCTCCCCGGAGGGGGGGAAATAGTCCTACCCCATAGTTCCCCGGAAGGCCGAGAGACCCCGACTCCTGCCATCGGTGCGGTATACCCTTGGGGTATTCTTTAATTACATTTTCCTATGTAAAATTTTACCAGGATTCCAAAAATGTATTCCTTTTCGCTGTAACCGAACCATAAATTTAGAGGAGAAAAGATCTCAATATCGTCACTCATTATTTTTATTCCTTGACTGTCATTGTCTGAGGATACCAATACTCTCTTCAGAGTTATTTACCAGAGGATGACAAACAAGTGTTTGCTGATTACACTGTACGAGTTACAACCTCACAGCCTCCTCCTTCAAGTTCTGGTACTACTTATAACAAGTTACAAAAATTGAAATTACCTCCATTTGATGAGAAAGTAAACAACATTGAAGAATATTTGATACTATTTGAAAAACAAGCAGTAGCTATTGAGATCCCGAAAGAGCGGTATGCTCATCTACTAGGGTCACTGCTAACTGGAAAAGCAGTCAGTGTATATAATGAGTTTGGAGGATTCTGCTAAATTTGAAGTCTTAAAGAAAGCTTTGTTTGTACGTTATGATTTAACAGAAAATGGCCATAGGTTAAAATCCAAGTCAATAACCCCACAAAACGACGATAACCCAGCAATATCTATGAAAAGAATTTTAGATGCAATAAAGAAGTGGATATCGGTTGCTGAAGTCGAGGAAAGTGTCGAAGAACTCTTAAAATTCTTTGCCGTAGATAAATATTTGTCAACGATCCCCAAGGAACTAGCAATTTTATTAAAAGAACGAAATGATAAAAAAATGGAAGAAATAATAGTAAGTTTAGAAAACTTCTTACATGCACACAGGTTGAACTTAACACATAGAAATAGTCACGGAAATAACAACTTCAGAAATAAAGGTAATAACGGGTCGAATATAAATAATAAATATCATAATAAGCCAGCACAATGCAACACCAATACCAAAAATAATACGAATGAGTCGGTAAAAGTTGCGCAAGGCAACAATATGAAAAAGGATTCAGTTAAATCCCAATCAGAAGAGAGAGATACTTTTGTTTCCTAGAGATGTTATAAGCACGGACACATTGGAAATAATTGTCGGGTACAACTCCAGAATTGCAGTGGTAGGAGTTTTAACACTCACTATAGGCATCAGAAATCGATCAACGTACTACTGTTGCTGCTTTTGATAAAACAGAGAAAATAGATACCTCTGATGACATATCTCCCAAAGAAGATGTTGCAAAATTAGAAGAGGTATGTTTAATGGGTGATGCAGATGATAATCCACATCACTTACCTGTAGTTAACGGATATGCCAATGGATTCTTTGTCCGATATTTAAGGGATACTGTGTGCAATGGAACTGTACTCAAAGAAAAGTTCGTTCCTAAGGAATTATACACAGGAGAGTTTACTAATATGAGGCTACTTGATAACACTGTAAAGCGTGTTCCGCTAGCAAACGTGGAATTAGATACACCGTATTACACCGGAAGAACGAAGGTAATAATAATGCCAGACGTCGTGTATGATCTGATTTTAGGTAATATAGAAGGATTATTACCTCCTGATAAGCCTGATGTTAAATGGAATAGGTCTAAGTACCATAGTCTCTGCGCAAAGAGAGCAATTGAAACTCAAGAAGAGTTAGAAACCCAAAACATCGATAAGGCAGAGGATATTACGCAAGAAAGCGTAGAGAGTGATAGTGCGAATGCTTATCACTCACGAGAAGTCCTTAGTCATGATCCATATAGTGAGGCATTGGAAGAGAAGAGTGAGACACAAGCGGATAATAGCACCTCTGAAGAACCTCCTGCAGAAGATCATAAAGTGAAAACCCAAATTATAAAAGAGAAGAGCGCCGCGAATACTCATTCAGAGATAATATTGATGATTCAGAGAAAAGTCACAAAAGTGACGAGAACCCGAGCATAACTGCTCCGGGAGAGGTATTGTCAGAACAGGACAATGACCAGTTAGAAAATCTCATATGAGATTATGAAGATAGTTGCTGAGAAAGAAATAGCAAAGGGGATCCTATACGGAAGGAAATTTTTGGAAAGTCCACAGATTAATGAACCTTTCGAAGGGATTTCTCCTTACGGCAATACCAAACTACAAGATAAAGTTTGGGAGATTTTGGTAAAAACTTACCCATAAATTTTCTGGAAAAAAGTTACATTCAGAGAAGAAGATTGTGACAATGAAAGGAGACGAAGTATCAAGAATTTGAGCTTCCGGCTATCTTCAGGAAGATGAGAACGGAAGAAAATATATCTGTAACCTGTCATGGACACTGCCATGAAATGGAATGAAGTTTAAAAATGTGAAAATCTGAGATGAAATTCAGAAAAAAATGAAGCAGAACTCATGAGTATTTAGAGGCCACACGTGAATTGTTTACAGATATACCGGGACAGCACGTCGAGACCAACATGTGATAGATCTAAGACGATAATGCCACTTTAGGATTAAAACCTTTGTCTTACCTTGCACACAGTACTGACGTAAAAGAGATTGATAAATGGTTTGAAAATGGAGGTGATCGTCAAATCAGCATCACTTTATGCAGCTTCTTTGTATTCTGCAGAAGAAGGATCGAACGAAAGGGTTTGTTCAGATAATCGCGGCCTTTGAAACAAAGTGCCATATTTGTTCCTGAACCGATGATGACAACGCAGACTTTGTTTCACAAAAATTTGCCACTGATAATATCTAACTAAAGCTCGACTTGGTCAAAGGCTATTACCATCCTTATAAAAAGTGAAGATGCATAACAAGACAGGATCCTACCCAAGACGGGCACTATCACTATGTTAAGCTTACCATTCGGTATGGTGAATGCCGTGTGCGACTCTGGTGAGAACAATGAGAAGAATACTGGATGAAATAAACGATGTAAATTTTTATGTCGTTGATATTACTATCCATTCCCCGACCTGGAACTGACATTTGGACACGATTGATGTTCTCGACCAATTTTAAGAATTAGGATAACCATCCGCCCAATCAAAGTTGTGATATGCATCATCCAGCTAGAAGTCTTAGTCACCAGATAGGAAATGGAAAAAATAAAAAGATACACAGCGAAAATGTAGAGAAGATACTCAAGGCTGAGCCACCAAAGAACAAGAAACAAATTATATCTTTTTTATCATTGAAAATACAATTAATTAAATTAGGTTTAAAACAAAGTAAAATGGAACCAACATTATTTATAATGAATGATTCAAATAATTTAGAATTATTATGTACACATGTAGATGATATTTTATGGGTAAAGGTAAAAAATTTGATAACACCAAAATAAATAAATTAAAGAACCTTTTTGAAATAGGAGAAAATAGTTCAGAATCATTTAAATATTTAGGAGTTGAATTATGTCAATATGAATATATTATAATAATGGATCAAAATAATTACTGGGAGAAGGTTAAAATTAATGAAATAAAAACAAAAGAAAATAGAATAATTGATAAAAAAGAAGTAAAAGAATACCAACAATTAATAGGAAAATTAAATTGAATTGCAAGAAAAACAAAACCAGATTTATTTTATATAGTTAGTAAAATGAGCAAGGGAGAAAAAGAACTGAGTATCAAAGATTATAAAGAACTTCATAGATTAATAAAAAAAAATACAGAAATGAATTAAATATCACACAAATAAATAATGAGAACATTGTGTTTCATAACATACTGTGATTCATCATTTGCTAATAGAGAAGAAGATAAAACCCAACTGGGATGTATAATTTTTGCTGTGGATAGAAAAGGAAAAATGATAACTATAATGTGGAAATCAAACAAATCGAAGAAAGTTAATCATTCAGTCATACAAGCAGAAGCAAATAGCTTACTTGAAGGTATAGAACAATCATTATACATACAAAAAATGTGGGAAGAAATAACTAACAAAAAGATACCTATAATTCTAAGAACAGATAGTAAGACACTTGTAGATACACTAATGTCGGAAAGACAATCAAAAATTAAAAGTATGAGAATTATAATATCAGCGATAAGAGAATATATAAATAATCAAGAAATAAACAAAATAGAATGGGTGAACAGTAATGATCAATTTGCTGATATGTTTACCAAAGAATTACATAATAAGAAAATGAAAAATGTAATTTCTAGAAGAATAAAAGATGAAAAGAAAAATAAAACTTATCAAATGAGAACTTCTTCAAATGTATGATGTTAAAACAAATTTGAAGAAGCAGAGAGGTGGAAGAATGATAAATTTATTAATTATTTCATATCTTTTTCAGAAAGATAGTATATAAAAATATTTGTAGATAATTTTTTTTGTAATTATTATTGAATATTTAAAGATATATAGTATTAAAAAAGTTAAAACATTAAATTATAAAATATATAATAAAATATAAATAAAAGAATAAAATAATTAATTAATAAAAAATGAATAATAAGAAAAATTTAATAATAATTAATGAATAATAATAATACATTAGCTTTATTATTATTATTATTATTTACATGATTATAATGCGACTTACAACTGCGTACTGTTTGTTATTATTATTATTATTTTTAAATAAATGGTTCAACAATAAATAAAAGATAAACTTGCCTGCATATATATATATATATATATATATATATATATATATATATATATATATATATATATATATATATATATATTTTTTATATATAATATATACTATATTATAGAATATATTATATATATATATATAATATATATAATATATATAGTATATATATATATTATATATATTATATATATTATATATATTAAAAATAAATATATATTTTTATTATATATATATATATATATATATATATATATATATATATATATATATATATATATATATATACTCTTGCATAAATATACATACAATTTTTTAAGGGATAACATTTCACTGAATAATTCTCACGGGGAATTGAATCAAAATAAAGTGAAATACTACTTTGAACAGCTTTTTAAAGCCAAATGAAGTCTTCATACAATAATGAGAATGATTCGGAGTTACATTCATCTCCCTCCTTTAAGTAAATTTCACCCAAAGGATAAATTTCTACATTTCATTCTCTTTTTGGATGAAGACTTGGGAATTATTATAATTTACCTCTTGAGGGTCGGCGATTTCCTCCAACAATCTTCCACTGCTACAGATCTACTAAGATAGTCAGCTATGACATTATCCTTCCCTTGAATATGTTAGAGGAGAAACCTAAACCTCTGAAGGTATAGAGCCCAACGGATGATCCTGGGACTCTCGTATTTCTTATTATTCATGGCGGCTAAAAACAATGGCCCGACTGAAGTATAAATTCATGACCATATAAATATGGTTCATACTTTTTGACATCAGTTACAATAGCCATAGCTTCTTTCTTAATGACTGAGTACCTCTGCTGCGTTGGAGACAGCTTTTTGCTTCCATAAGCTACTGGGTGTAGGATTCCATCTTCTTATTGTAGCAGGACATATCCCAAAGTAGTATCTGAAGCGTCTATTTGTAAGGTAAACACCTTCTCCAATTGGGGCATTCGTAGAATTAGTTTTGATGAAAAGGCTTTCTTCAACTTTTCAAAAGCTCCCTGGTGTTAAACCTTCCATCTTATTTTCGTCAGCTCTCCTTTCTTTGTTAGTTTTTTAAAGGAGACGCAATCTCCGCATAGCCTTTCACAAAATCACGGTAATAAGCTGTGAACCCTAAAAAAAGACACAATTTGTTTCTTGTTCTTTGGTGGCTCATCCTTGAGTATCTTCTCTACAATTTCGCTGTGTAATCCTTTTATTCCATTTCCTATCTGGTGACTAAGGAACTCTACGCTGGATGATGCATATTCACACTTTGATGGGCGGATGATATATCCCTCTTCTTGTAAATGTCGTAGAACAATTCCAATCGTGTCTAAATGTCAGTTCCAGGTCGGGGAATGGATAATAATATCAACGACATAAAAATTGACATCGTTTATTTCACCCAGTATTCTTCTCATTGTTCTCACCAGAGTCGCACCGGCATTCACCATACCGAATGGTAGCTTAACATAGTGATAGTGCCCGTCTTGGGTAGAGAATCCTGTCTTGTATGCATGTTCACTTTTTATAAGGATTTGCTAATAGCTTTTGACAAGTCGAGCTTAGTATAATATTTATCAGTGGCAAATTTTGTGAACAAAGTCTGCATTATCATCATCGGTTCAAGAACAAATATGGTCAATTTGTTCAAGGCCCGATTATCTGAACAAACCCTTTTCGTTACATCCTTCTTCTGCAGAACTACAACAGAAGCTGCATAAGGTGATGCTGATTTGACGACCACCTCCATTTTCAACATTTTATCAATCTCTTCTTTTCAATTTCACATATTAAACATATATTTTCAAAAGTTTGCCAAAAAATGAAAAAGATAATTCATAGAAAACGGATGCAAACACCTATCCCATTTTATATCATTTATTTCGAATACGCGACTCCAAGTAGTTCTGCTTCAAAATTGACAAAATAAATTTTATATATTATTTACAATATTTATATATATAAATATTATATAATATATTTATATTTTATAAATAAATATATATATATTATATTATTAATATATATATTATATTATATATATATATATATATATATATATACTATATATATAAAAATTATAATATATATATATATATATATATATTATATAATTTATATATATATATTAGAGCCTTTATATAAATGTTATTTATTTATATTATATAACTTTCGCTTCATATACAATTTAGGCACTTAAACTGTGTATAATACCAATGAGAAAATTTTTCCTTTTATAACATATATATATATATATATTAATATAATATATATATTATATATTATATATATATTTATAATAATATATAATATATTATTATATTATATATATATATTATTATATATATATATAATATATATATAATATATATATAATATATATTTATATATATAATATATAATAATATATATAAATATATATATAAGTTAAATATATATATTAATATATTAATAATATTATTTTTCGAGAAGATAAACACCACCACTCACGAGTGCAGAGCATAATTCAAGGAGGGAGGTGTTACTCTAAACGTCTGAGCAGAACGGAGCAATATAGACCCAAGATAGAGAATATAAGCTCACATGTTCTATCCTAACTCACAAACCAGTTGCGAACCTGGGACCTCTCGCTTGGTATATTGTGACGTGAAGTGCTCTAACATCTGAGCTTTAATTCGGGCGTCTTTTTTT